>CM035796.1:46931313-46941313 GCA_020466265.1 Siphamia tubifer
GACATGAACGTGCGCCACAGGCCGTTCACAGCAGCAGCAGCGACGCCAACGCTGCCATGGTTACCTGAGCACAAACCTGCTCATTAGGGACTTTGGCTCCGCCCCATCACACTTCTCTGTGTCCTTTTCTGCCATCACAACATGTTTACTCCTTCTGACACCACACAGTGCCTCAGACAAGCACACATACCACTGTACGGACCAGAAAAAAAAAGCCTGGAGTTCCATTAAAAACCTGAAAAAATGAGTTGAGTTGCACTGAACCTTGGGTTGAAAGGTCTTAAGAAAAAAAAAATTCTGGCAGATATTGTGATTTCAGTTTAATTCATGATTTATTTTTTTTTAAATTAAATTTCAATGGTTCAGCAACATTTGCAAACATCACAGAAACTATAGCATTCAAAGAGTAAATGTCATGATTTACTGACAGACAGAAGGAACTAGTATTCACAAAATGTCTAATCTCACCCCTATTTTGTGTCCAGTTTCTATGACAACCTGTTCTTAAATTAGAGCCAATAATGTGATTTTGACCTTTCTGCTAAATGCGACCTTGACCTTTGACCTTTTGCAATATTGATACTTTCGTTATGTGTATATATGTATGAGTGTGTGTAATATTATGATAATATATCTAGTATTAAGTTATAGTGTGATATGTCTGTTTGACACACACTGTGTTAAGTGTTACCAGTTAATTTGACCACATTGAAATTCCAAAACTATTGGTCGCAGGTGATAACACTAATCTGAAAGTTCTCTGACCCTCTGTTCTTGAGTTATACAGGGTCTCCACAGATCCTTAAAAAGTATTTTTTTACAATATGTGGTTTTTAAGGTCTTAAAAATCATTATGTTTCACTATTTTTTGAAGAATGTCATTAAATTTCACATAGGAGGTATTAAATTTCATCTGGGTAGTTAATGAGTAGTTAATGGGTAGTTAATGGGTAGTTAATGGGTAGTTTTTGCACTAGTTATTTATTTAGCTAGCGTTGTTTGTTATCAAGATGGTGAAAAAGTAGATGTTAGTTCTATCATAGAACCGTTGTGTGTCTAATAGAACAGGAATCACACTGCAGGGGGCAGTGTATCCTTTTATCAGCATTTACGTCATTGAGTAGAACAGACGAAGAAGAAGTGTTTGGAACAGACATACGTGAACATGAACCCAGACCAGGAAGTGACAGTTCAGTGATAAGTGTGTTTGAGGAGAACAAATACAACAGTTGGTCAAAAACAAGGAGTGAATATGAAGAGATATGGAAAGGATGTGGTAAAGACATGACGTTAGCAACAATGACGCTAACATGAAAGGGTTAAAGCAGACACACTATGCTGCTAGTCAGACAACAACGGTCCCCATGACAACGTTTACCACAACGAACACAAATGACAACGACAGCTTTGACTTTAGTGTCTGTGGGTCCAAACACAAGTGCTTTAGCTGCATTCACCACAACCGCTATGCTAACGCGAGAAATAGTGTGGGTTCAACCACTATGCTAACGCTAGAAATAGTGTGGGTTCAACCGCTATGCTAATGCTAGAAATAGTGTGGATTCAACCGCTATGCTAACGGTACAAATAGTGTGGGTTCAACCGCTATGCTAACAGTACAAATAGTGTGGGTTCAACTGCTATGCTAACGGTACAAATACTGTGGGTTCCACCGCTATGCTAACGCTAGAAATACTGTGGGTTCAACCGCTATGCTAATGGTAGAAATAGTGTGGATTCAACCGCTATGCTAACGGTACAAATACTGTGGGTTCAACCGCTATGCTAACGGTACAAATACTGTGGGTTCAACCGCTATGCTAACGGTACAAATACTGTGGGTTCAACCGCTACGCTAATGGTACAAATACTGTGGGTTCAACCGCTATGCTAACGGTACAAATACTGTGGGTTCAACCGCTATGCTAACGGTACAAATACTGTGGGTTCAACCGCTATGCTAACGGTACAAATACTGTGGGTTCAACCGCTATGCTAACGGTACAAATACTGTGGGTTCAACCGCTATGCTAACGGTACAAATACTGTGGGTTCAACCGCTATGCTAACGGTACAAATACTGTGGGTTCAACCGCTATGCTAACGGTACAAATACTGTGGGTTCAACCGCTATGCTAACGGTACAAATACTGTGGGTTCAACCGCTATGCTAACGGTACAAATACTGTGGGTTCAACCGCTATGCTAACGGTACAAATACTGTGGGTTCTGCAGACCATATGCTTTGAACTTAACCTACAGTGTCCTTTTTTTTACTGTACGTATTTGTTCCGCAGTACTGGTCTCATTTTTTAAACTCAAATGTCTTAAAAAGTATTATCTTTGCTTGTCAGAAATGTGCAGAGACCCTGTTATAACCCCAAAATTTGATTTTGACCTTTTAGTTAATTGTGACCTTGACCTTTGACCTTTACTCAAATGGATCATTGTATCTGATGTGCATTAGCTATATGTATATGAACATGTAATTTCATGGTGATATCTCAAGTATTCATTGAGTTATAACATGATATGTCTCTGCGGACACACACACACACACACACACACACACACACACACACACACACAAACACACACACACACACAGGGTGATTAGAATCATTTCAATGTTGGGTGAAATGAACAAGATCATCTGGTCTTTTTTATAGAATATATTGTTAATATTATTACATGTAAAATGTAAATGAACTTTAAAAGCATTTTTCTGGGTGTGGTGCAGATTTCCGCACATGCTCAGATCAAACCCCTGAACATAAAGTTGAATAGAGTTCAACATCAGCTTCTTCTCCTCCTCTTCTATCTCTTCTTCTGGTGTTTTCGGTTCCTCCTGCTGCTGCTATGAACACCGGCTCCATCAGGGACCACTGCTGCTGCTGCCATGATGATGATGAAGATGAGGATGAGGATGATGATGACGAAGATGCATCCACAGAGGGTTTGTTTTCTGGATCCACCTCCGACTGTCACTTTACACACAAACACGCTCCTAAAATGTCACCGTTAAACTCCTGGGGTTGAAAACTGCGATCGGGAAAAATGAGCGTCGTGGCGTGGGCGTCAGGGGTCGTGACCCTGGCGGCGCTCTGCTGGGCTCAGGTGTGTTCAGGTAAAGGTAAGTGCAGACCGAACCGCTGATGGAACTGTGTGTGTTTGGGATTTTGCTGCTGTGGTTTTCATTCCCAGCTGCGACACAAACTATTTTACTGTCATTTTGACCTGATCCTTTCACCTGCATTAATTATTATTATTATTATTATTATTATTATTATTATTATTATTATTACCTAATGATTCTTTTTAACATTTTTGTAGGGATTTGTCATATTTTAATATTGTGCTCTATATGCTAAATTCTATTAAAATTTAAGACCAAAAATTCTCCAACTCACCAGGTTCTGCTAAAATAAGAAATCCACTAAAAGATAATATAAAGTTATTTTGGGAGTATTTTACTTGACAGGTGAGTTCATAACACATTTATAACACATTTATAACACATTTATAACACATTTATAACACATTCTATATATATGTATATGTTGTTCATGTGATTCAAATTTAAGAAAACATTTATTTGATCATGTAAATGATGCTAATGTTTTTTGGTTTACAGAATATAAAATTCAGAGTTTTTTGTTTACGAAACATCTATTTGCTTTTTCAATTTTTTTGTGTTTGTCCTGGGAGAGGAGACAAAGTATTCTTTATCCTGTTTGAACGTATGGTGGTCTGTAGAAAACTACCTTCCTGTGTCTTGTAAGCCCATGTGGGCTGGACACTGTTGTGCAGGACACTTTAATAAATTCAATCAATCAATCAGGGTGATGGCCAATCTGAAGCTCTGAAGGTGACAGCAGTGAAATCTCGTGGGACGATATTTGATGAGTTACGACGCTTTTGTCTAAAACAACCGTCAATGGAAACATGTTCAAATATACTTTGTCACAATTTTAGGAATATTGCTATTGTTTTGTGAAAAACTGGAATGGAAACACAGCTAGAGAAAGGAAAGGGACAGAAAAAGTAGAAATATAACAGCCAGCTTCTAGACTCGGGTGTTTACGTCACATTCAAACACGTGTAAATTCATCATTCATCATGACAAAAGCGTGGCAGACATTTGGCGCCTACGGTCCCTCTGACCGTCACTGAACATTCACACACATTCACACACTAGTGTGAATGACACTGGAGGAAAGACGGGTGAAGTGTCTTTGCCCAAGGACACAACGGACTGACTAGGACAAAGTGGGAATCCAACCGCCAACCCTTCAGTTAATAGATCACAGTGAAACAAAATACATTTGTATCTTGTCTTTTTCCACAGTTAAACACCTGTACTGTGAGAGCTGTAAAACACTATAGGACCACAGCAGTAGGTTTTACCATTTTAACATTTTACAGCAGTACTACAACAAATGAGTATTTGGCACATTTTTATGAGAGGATATGTCCAGGCGGCCACTGTCCAAAAATGTCAGAGTTGAATGAAAAGGCTGCTATTGTTGAATGCTTCAGTGTACAGTTATCGATGTGGGCTCTATGGGGCATCTACGATACTTACTGACACTGTGTAACTGCTGTAGAAACATGTAAGCACCTGCCAGTAATGTCTATGGATAGCTCTCCAGTTGATCCATGCTAATTTTTGTTTATACTGGTCTTTTGCAGAGGGCAGAAGGTTATCAAAATAGTCAAATTACATTGTAAAAGAGCAAGTCAAGTGTTGCTGCACTGTTGTTTTCTGGTCTTAAAATGGCAGCACGCGTGTCCCGGATGTGGTGACGTCACGTTAAGCTATGTATAGGACGGTACTACAAACAATCAGTGTAATCTTTAGGATGACGTAGTTAGAGCGACGGGAAGTTGACGGAGGAGTCCAGAAACAGTTAGGACTGACTAAACAAAATGGTGGATTATGGAGCTGAACGACTGTTGTCGCTTTTGTAAAAGAATTTAAAGATTGTTGACGTTTTCTCACATTCTTCACTCATCTGTGATAAAAGGAAATCTACACCTGTTGTTGTTCTTCTTCTATGGTTGTTTACACTTGTTTCTCTACCAATCGTCACAGCGTCACTTTGTTAGCCCCGCCCTCTGACTCTATACTTCACTGTGATTGGTCGAACAGTTTCAGGGAAACCTAGACAAAAGTTGAATTGAGTGAAACTAGACTACTACGATAGAACATTACATTTACTGATGCTAGGAGGAGCTAGTGTGGCTAGGCTACTACGATAGAACATTAGATTTACTGATGCTAGCAGGAGCTAGTGTGGCTAGGCTACTACGATAGAACATTAGATTTACTGATGCTAGGAGGAGCTAGTGTGGCTAGGCTACTATAATAGAACATTGGATTTACTGATGCTAGGAGGAGCTAGTGTGGCTAGGCTACTACGATAGAACATTAGATTTACTGATGCTAGGAGGAGCTAGTGTGGCTAGGCTACTATGATAGAACATTAGATTTACTGATGCTAGGAGGAGCTAGTGTGGCTAGGCTACTACGATAGAACATTAGATTTACTGATGCTAGGAGGAGCTAGTGTGGCTAGGCTACTACGATAGAACATTAGATTTACTGATGCTAGGAGGAGCTAGTGTGGCTAGGCTACTATAATAGAACATTGGATTTACTGATGCTAGGAGGAGCTAGTGTGGCTAGGCTACTACGATAGAACATTAGATTTACTGATGCTAGGAGGAGCTAGTGTGGCTAGGCTACTATGATAGAACATTAGATTTACTGATGCTAGGAGGAGCTAGTGTGGCTAGACTACTACGATAGAACATTAGATTTACTGATGCTAGGAGGAGCTAGTGTGGCTAGGCTACTACGATAGAACATTAGATTTACTGATGCTAGGAGGAGCTAGTGTGGCTAGGCTACTACGATAGAACATTAGATTTACTGATGCTAGGAGGAGCTAGTGTGGCTAGGCTACTATAATAGAACATTGGATTTACTGATGCTAGGAGGAGCTAGTGTGGCTAGGCTACTACGATAGAACATTAGATTTACTGATGCTAGGAGGAGCTAGTGTGGCTAGGCTACTATGATAGAACATTAGATTTACTGATGCTCGGAGGAGCTAGCGTGGCTATGCTAATAGAAATGACCACCTTAATGAAAACTGTCTGCATCGTTATTACCTAGAAACTGCAGAGTTATTGCACTGGAAACTACTAAATTTCTTGTGATAAATAGTTACTAAGGCATTATTAACATGAAATTGCATCAAAATTACCATAGAATTACCACCATATTAGCAATATTAGCAATAATGTAAAGTGCAGGGCCAGTGTCAGTTATAGTCAGACTAGGCAGTCGCCTAGGTCACCAGATGTCTTGAGGGAAAAAAGTCCCACAGAATTACAATATTAACCTACTGTATTCTCTGGACTATAAGGTGAACTGAAAAGACTGATTTTCTCACTCTGCGCCTGATATATGGATTCATTCTGGTTGTGCTTAGCGACTGGGAATTTAGACTTTTTATCTGATAATTTTGACAGATGCTGAATTCTAATTCCACAAAAAGGAAAGAGGGGTGCTCACCTAGGGCAACAAATTGATCTTGATGGGGTTTGGAGACCCCAACCAAACCTACGAGGCTTGGTTGGAAGCCACTCCGTGCTGCCCAGCAGCTCTAGCCAATCACAGCACTCAAGGTGTATTTTTGTATTTTTCGCTGAGGAGGACTTGGCAAATGTACAGTTCAGCCAAAGGGAGTCGTCTGTACCTTGATGGGTCTGTGTATATTTTGGTATTTGGATGTTCCATTGATGAATAACAATTAAAAAACTAAAAACAACTCGTTTATTTGATTTTCATTTTGAAGCACAAAACCAACAATTGAATGATGCCACATTTTGCTTTAATTTTCTTTTTTTATTTCACTTTACAAAAAGAAATTTAAAGTCAACAGAAACAAAAAAAAACTCGACCAAAAACAATCATTCTCTGCCTCTAACATCCAAACAGAGCGGAGCACGTCCTTTTCACATTCGCTTTAAACAGCGATTTTTCTACAAATTATTACAGGTTATTGACATATTTAGTTAAATCAGACAATATCTTGTGCTTCATATTTAACATTAGATCTAACATGTGACATTTGGTCGTTGTGCGACGTCACATAACGTCAGAGTGACGTCATACGTGGTCGAATATTGAAATGGACATATGTGACCCACCACCACCAAACCAGGCATACGTGGCGCTGACCCGTTCAGAGCTACAGCCAAATTTAGGCTGGAAGGTGATTTGTTATTAGTGTTTACATCTTATCAAAAAACGGTACCTTAACACCTCTATGTTCACTTCCTGTGGTCATTACATTGAAATCCAATCAATAAAGGTGTTTATTGAGTCAATTATTTAAGCGGTGACAAAAGTTCAGGTATTGCTGAGCAAAGACAAAGACGACTTCCACCTCTTTTCGCCGAACAAAACGATCTCCGTTCCGTGGGTAAACACCCAAGTGTTTGGTACGAGGTAAAAGCTTATATTGAATGTTCTGTCCAATGGTGTAAGCCAAATGATTATAATACGTCACACTTCTGTCCTATTATTATAATATATAAAACTTCTGTGACATGTCCATCAGAGTGTCCTTTAACATCTGTCAACAATTTGTGTCAATCGGATACAAATTATTATGCGTTGCTAAGGACTTCCTACCCCAAAACAGTCCAAAACTTTAACGGACAATATCTAAAAATATGCAAATTGTAAAATATGTCCAAATGTGGATATTAAAATGACCATAACTTTGGTTCTACTTGTGATAGAAACATCATTTTTTCACCATCTTAAACCTTAGTTTCCACTCTACCAAGATACACACATAACTCTGTTTGGATTTACACACACTTATGTCTGGTTTACTGGTGGTGGGTCATATATGACAACTGCAGTATTCATAACATTCCACAGGTTACAGATAAATAACTTTATCCAGGTACAGTCGACTCACCTGTCCTCAGGAAAAATACAAAAATCTACCTCGAGTGCTGTGATTGGCTAGAGCTGCTGGGGGGCGGGCTGGGTTTTGGGTCGTGGTAAAGTGTTACCACAATAACATTTTATTTTACTTTTATTTATTCTTGTACGTTGTAACTACATTTTCACTAATTCACATAATGTGTATTTTCATCCTCTTAAATGCACATGTAGAATAAAATAACTTTATATTGACTTTTAGCAATTTTTTTTAAATTTCAACAGAACCTGGTCAGTTGGACAATTTTAGTTTTTCTTTGTTTTTCTAGTTTAATTTTCGAGTTGATTATTTATTTGATTTATTTTATGTTTTCTCACCTTTTGTTTTTATTGTTGTTTACATTATAACTGTGACATCCTTTTTTATAATAAAAGTGTAAACCAAGTCATTATGTGCTGTGACCTTTGACCCCTCTGTCAGTTTGGTCCCTGTCGTCGTCGGGGTACCACCTGTGTAGGTCTAACCGCAGCGTCCAGGTACAGTACCAGGTAGAGTACGTGGTTCCGTACACTGTGACCAAACCCTGTGGATGGATCCTCTGGAACACCTGTAAGGTCAGACTGTACAAACGACTGCAGAAGGTGGAGAACAGGACCGTCACGAAGGAGCTCACACACTGTTGCCATGGTTACCAGCAGGTCGGCCATTACTGCGCCCTGGGTGAGTGTGGCCGCACGACGACTACACAACTACTACACAACTGTATGACAACTACACAACTACTACACAACATCTTTATCAGTAGTAATTTATTTTATTTTATATTAAAAAAAACATGTGTTTTCTTAATAAGATTAGTTTTTCTGTATTTTTTAAATAATTTATTTATTTAAAAAATATATTAGTACAATTTTTTATTTGATCTATTTTTATTTATTTATTGTTTTAGTTTTTTAAATTATTATTATTGTTTGTTCATTTTTATTTATTTTTTTAATTTGTGTGTGTGTGTGCGCATGCATGTGTGTGTGTGTGTTTGTGTGTGTGTTTGTGTGTCTGTGTGTGTGTTTGTGCGTTTGTGTGTGTGTGCGTGCGTGTGTGTGTGTGTTTGTGTGTGTGTGTGTTTGTGTGTTTGTGCGTGTGTGTGTGTTTGTGTGTTTGTGTGTGTGTGTGTGTTTGTGCATGTGTGTTTGTGTGTGTGTGCATGTGTGTTTGTGTGTTTGTGTGTCTGTGTGTGTGTTTGTGTGTGTGTGTGTGTTTGTGTGTTTGTGTGTGCGTGCATGTGTGTTTGTGTGTTTGTGTGTCTGTGTGTGTGTTTGTGTGTGTGTGTGTGTTTGTGTGTTTGTGTGTGCGTGCATGTGTGTTTGTGTGTGTGTGTGTGCGTGTGTGTGTGTATGTTTGTGTGTGTGTGCGTGCGTGTGTGTGTGTGTGTTTGTGTGTTTGTGCGTGTGTGTGTGTTTGTGTGTTTGTGCGTGTGTGTGTGTTTGTGTGTGTGTGTGTGTGTGTGTGTGTGTGTGTGTGTGTGAATTGAATGTCATTTTTGTGTTTGTTGGCACATTTCTTTTTTTAAACATCATGGTGGAGGCTTCAGCTGCTCAGATGGAAACACACACAGTCTGTTCTGCTACAAATATCTGTGTGTGAAACATGTTGTTTCCTCTGAATGAAGCTGAGAACAGAAGCAGAGAAGCTACGGCCAAACCAGGAAACTGTCCAGAGGATCAGGGAGAAGGATCTGGAAACTGTGACTGGGACTTCAACTGTGTGGGACTGAACAAGTGCTGCAGCTACGTCTGCACACCACCAACAGGTGAGTGTCTAACATGACACATGACCACTAGTATTTATTAAACCTTTACCATGGTGCAGTAGTTAACACTGGTGGTGCAGTAGTTAACACTGGTGGTGCAGTAGTTAACACTGGTGGTGCAGTGGTTAACACTGGTGGTGCAGTGGTTAACACTGGTGGTGCAGTAGTTAACACTGGTGGTGCAGTAGTTAACACTGGTGGTGCAGTAGTTAACACTGGT
>CM035796.1:46948813-46977153 GCA_020466265.1 Siphamia tubifer
GCTAACAGATGCTAATACTCACCAGTAAGTAAAACGCTTTAACAAAGTGCAGTTAAAGTGTTGATGCGTTCGGTTCAGGTGTTACACACACATTTGTCTGCCTTACGCAGCGTAAAATGGTCCCAAACTTCTACTATTAATAAACTAACTATATTTTAAAAAGTACAGAAACAGTCCTGACCTGATGAACCTGTTCACTTCAATTCAAATTTATTTATAAAACCCAAATCACAACAAAGTTGTCTCACAGGGCTTTACAGAAAACATAATGAAGTACAGAAATAGATAAAAAGTCCCAAGCATCCCCTGTCCTTAGACCCTCCCCCTGTCCTTAGACCCTCCCCCTGTCCTTAGACCCTCCTCGGTAAGAAAAAACTCCAAAACCCAGTGGGAAAAAGAAGTGAAGGACAGATCCACTCCCCTGGAAGGACAGGCTATATATGAACGCCCATTTATAAATGGAGGGGGGGGGGGCAGGTCCAGACACCAGACAGGCAAGGGAGGGGGTCCGGAGTCACAGGTCAGCACAGGACACTGTAGATCCTGTCGTCCATGGCTCCGCACATGAACCAGTTGAAGCTTTTTAAGGAATATTTAGGACACACTACGTGTAAGGAGTTACAATAATAATACGATAATCTAATCTAGTTGTAATAAATGCATGAATTAATTTTTCTGCATTATTTTACATACTGTCACAAACTGATACCTGGACTCTCCCAGCTGAACGGGACACACTGGGGCAGAGTCCTGCACGGGTTCGGGTACCCGTGGGTGACCCGTGGGTGAACCGCAGATTTTCACGAAACGGGTGAAAAATGTTGTGCTGTGTCGGATACGGGTTCGGTTCGGGTCGGACGTGGGTGATAGCGGGTCTAATTTGCGGTTCATAGGCTAAAAACTGTTCTTTAGTTTGGACTTGTATAGCTGCCTCCTGTCGGCTTCCTTCTTGATACGTTTTTCGCGCGCGCGCGTGTGTGTGTGTGTGTGAGCTCAAGGATAAAAATATTTTTTTAATTTATTATTTGTCTGCTACTGTTTAACAACATTTTTATTTGGCTCTGCCTTGGCTACGTCACTGTTCAGTATATTCGTGACAATACATTTTGTATTTAAGTTTGGCTATCTGACATTTTCTTCCGGGTTCGGGTCGGTTATCGGGTTCATTTATAGCGGGTCGGTTCGGGTGCGGATTTTAAAAATTTTTTCCGTCGGAAAACGGGTCGGATACGGGTTTGAACATGACAGGTACGGGCGGTTGCGGTTTGTCAAAATCAGAACCGTGCAGGACTCTGCACTGGGGGACTAGCAACGCTAGCATTCCTACGGCTATTAGCACGGCCTGCTGTCCCTGCAGCTTCCTCCCTATAGCTAGGCCTAGCATTAGCCTCCAACCCTGACACTAAACTACACTTCCAACAGCTACTTCTATCCTATCAGGAAAATGTGTGGTGTTTAAGAGCATGCACTAGAAAACACACAAAAATGCACAAAAATACAGTACACTCCAAAATACACTATACTGCAATAAAAATACACTAAAATGTTTCTATGTCACAGGTTGCTGTTATATGTGTTGTTTCAAAAATGGTCAAATAAATTCAATGACGTTGACACATTTGTTCACTTGTGTTCACTGTGCTTTTATTCTGAAGTGTTTTTCCTGTTTCTACAGATATAGATGAGTGTGCTCACCCCTCCCTCCATGACTGCCCCCCCCACACAGACTGCATTAACACACTGGGCTCCTTCACGTGCACCTGCAACGCCAGCTTCACCCACACTGGGGTCAACTGTACAGGTGTTTCATACCACTGATAGAAGAGTCAACGATATAACAATAAACAATTCTAATTATTGAAGTAACATTTTCCAGATCTATTGTCTATAAATCAGTTCTTCTGTGTGACGGAACAGTTCTTCTTCAGGTGATTCCATCTGATTTTAAGTGACATGACTAGAATTGAGAAAAATAAAATATACTTGATAACATTGAGATATTTTACTTGTTCTGTTGTAGATATAGAAACATTTTTAATTTGGGAAGTGACATAAAAGTAGTGCAGGGACGTTAAGGGGTAATTTGGCCAAACACTGACACGTAAAAAGAGGAAACAAAAGTCCAAACACAGCAGGAAAAGTTCAACAGCAGGAAAACAGGCGTTTTAGAAACAAACACAGACTGAAAATTAATCTAGGAAATGAAGCTAAAGCTAGGCTAGTTATATTAGCTCTACTACAGGAAATGAAGCTAAAGCTAGGCTAGTTATATTAGCTCTACTACAGGAAATGAAGCTAAAGCTAGGCTAGTTATATTAGCTCTAGTACATGAAAGGAAGCTAAAGCTAGGCTAGTTATATTAGCTCTACTACAGGAAATGAAGCTAAAGCTAGGTTAGTTATATTAGCTCTACTACAGGAAATGAAGCTAAAGCTAGGCTAGTTATATTAGCTCTACTACAGGAAATGAAGCTAAAGCTAGGCTAGTTATATTAGCTCTAGTACATGAAAGGAAGCTAAAGCTAGGCTAGTTATATTAGCTCTACTACAGGAAATGAAGCTAAAGCTAGGTTAGTTATATTAGCTCTAGTACAGAAAATGAAGCTAAAGCTAGGTTAGTTACATTAGCTCCAGTACATGAAAGGAAGCTAAAGCTTGGCTAATTATATTAGCACTATTACAGGAAATGAAGCTACAGCTACGCTAGTTATAATAGCACTAGTACAGGGACTGAAGCTAAAGCTAGGCTAGTTATGTTAGGTGGAGTATGGGAAATGAAGCTAAAGCTAGGCTAGTTATCTTAGCACTAGTACAGGGAATGAAGCTAAAGCTAGGCTAGTTATATTAGCACTAGTACAGGAAATTAATTTTGAGTGTCTATGAGTTACTTGACTTAAATTTAATGTAAATCTCCAGTTTAATAATAACATATTTTTTCATTACTGAGCTGAACTTGTCTCTGTCTAAACTAAAGTCATGAGTGTTTCTTCTTCTTTTCCAGCAGAAAATGTCACTTTACCCTCCAACGCTCCTGTTTCCAACAGCACACCAGACCCTGAAGGTAACACCACTACAGGAACGTCCAGCTCCACTCACACCGTGAACACATCTGACTGACACTACCTCTGTGTTCTGTCATTCAGCAGGTGGACCTGGACCTGGACCTAGTTCTGGACCTGGACCTAGTTCTGGACCTGGACCTAGTTCTGGACCTGGACCTAGTTCTGGACCTGGACCTAGTTCTGGATCTGGCGTTTACACCAGTGTGACCCCAGCCTTGGACTCGACTCTGACCTCGACCACATGTTGTAAGAAACATTTCTGTTTTTCAGGTGCAGGTCAGTGTGATGTTTGACCTTTGACCTTTTGAGGATAACGTCTCTTCATAGACTTTTATAAAATAGTGAGACCCAAACCAGGCTGGACCTTTAGATGCACAAATATGGAAATCACCATCAGAACAAGTATCTAGTAGAACTACTAGTTCTACGAGTAGAACTAGTAACTAGTCTCCAGTTTCTATGACAACCTGTTCTTGAATTACAGCAATTTTGACCTTTCTGGTCAATGCAACCTTGACCTTTGACTTTTTGCAATATTGCTAATTGTGTTATATGTGTATATGCATCAGTGTGTGTAATATTCTAATACTATTATATACTAATATACTATCCATTATTGATAAAGTTAGGGTTAGTTATGAGATTAAAAGACAAAATTATGAGATAAAACGTAAAAATGATCAGACAAAAAGTAAAAATTATGAGATAAACAGTAAAAATTACAAGATAAAAAGTACAAATTTTGAGATAAAATGTCAAATTCATGAGATAAAAAGTAAAAATTCTAGTATTCAGATCTAATCTCGCCCCTATTTTGTGCCAATCTCAAGTTCCTATTACAATCAGTACTTGAATTAGAGGCAATAATGTGATTTTGACCTTGACCTTTGACCTTTTGCAACATTGATAATTTCGTTACATGAATATATGTGTCAGTGTGTGTAATATTATGATAATATATCCATTATTGATTAAGTTATAGCGTGATATGTCTTTATTTGACACAAACAGTGTTACACAAGTTAATTTGACCACATGTCACCTTTGACCTCCAGAGATCTGAAAACTATTTTTCGTAGGTGATAACACCACTTGTGGAAGGAATTGTTAAAATCTTCATTCCACATCATTTGGTACCAATTGGAAAGTTCTGTGTCGTGACATACTGTGACAGTCAGGCCCGGACTAGCACATGGGACCACCGGAACCACCGGGACCACCGGGACCACCGGGACCACCGGGACCACCGGGACCACCGGGACCGCCGGGACCACCGGGACCACAGAAAATTAGTTATTCCTGAATAAATCTAATTAAACAATCAAATAAACAAACTGTTTGGGCTTTATTAACTGAATTTCCATAAGGGTGACGTACAACATCAGAATTATCCTTCGGTATGTAGGGAGAAAGAGAGAAAGTCAAGTTAGGAGAATGGCAGCTCTGGAAATATACAAACAAAAAAAGTTAAGGTTTGGGACACATTCACTGAGATTTTAAGATGATTTATTTTCTGTGGAAACTGGGTCCAAATGTCTCTTTGGCTGTCACAGTTTGTCGATCCCAATGACATCGGATTTTAACACGGAAATAAATGCAAGTATGTGAGTAAGGTCAAAGGTCATGTGATGTTCATAAAGACCATTGATTACATTTTTAAAATGTGGGTCGAGTGCGGGTCGGGTCCGTTCTTTTCAAATACATTTATTGCGATCTGAGCTGAGGGTGGTTAAGTTAAAAAAAGGGGTCGGTTGTGGGTCGTTTATACATTGACCCGCGCATCACTGATAATATATATATATATATATATATATATATATATATATATATACACACACATACATACGTGTGTGTAACTATATAGCATTTTAATATTGAGTCAGGGAGAGAATGAGAGACAAGTACTGTACTGTGAGCTGTTGTCATGCATTAGTTTAATAGTGTGGTGTTGTGTCACAGCCAGTGTAATAGTATTATTTTAATTACTGTAAGGAAATTACAAAAGGAAAAAAAGTTGCCTCCGTGGTGGTGGAAGTGGCCTGGATGCTGTTGGATATTCCCGGCCTGAAATCCTGATCCAGTCCGGCCCTGGTGACAGTTATAACTGATAATGTGATTTTGACCTTTTAGTTAAATGTGATCTTGACCTTCGACCTTTACTTGGTTGTCATGTTTTTACAGCTGTCAAACACTAGAGTGGGATCAAAACACGGAAGTATTTTACCGAAATGTTCCAGCGCATCTACGACTGTAACCAGACGCCATATTGTGTCAATTGTTTACAATGACTAAAGCACATGTGTATAAATGTGTCTAAAACTATCAATAATCCTGTCCCCGCCTCCTCTGACATTTAGTCCCGCCCACCATCAGCAGCTTCAGGTCATCCAACGTCACTGGGACGTCGTTCTGCGTCACATGGTCCAGTGGGTCTCCTGGAAACCACACCTACAGCGTCCAGGTGTCAGAAGGGTCAGAGGTCATTTATCAGAACGTCACAGGTCAGACCCTGGTGGAGGTGGGCGGGCTCAAACCCGGGCTTCTCTACGACGTCAGCGTCATGACGACGGCATGTGGAGGACAAGGACACGCCCACCAGCTGTCAGTCAAAACCGGTAAGAGGTTCAGGGATGAGGAGAGCGACGACACCGTCGATGAAGTTTGACAGAAGAACAGGCTCTTTTTTTAACCTGATGTGTTTCCTGTTACCGTGACGATGTTCCGTGCAGACGCTCAGACTCTGAACGCCACAGCTCGACTCACCAACATGGAGTTCAGCGCAGAACTGGAGAACAGCAGCAGCCAAGAGTACAAGAACCTGAAAGACACATTTATACAGGAGGTGAGTGGAGTACTGGAACATCTGACTGGCTCCTCCTCCTCATATCTCCTCCTCCTCCTCATATCTCCTCCTCATATCTCCTCCTCCTCCTCTTATGTCCTCCTCATATCTCCTCATCATAGCTCCTCCTCATATCTCCTCCTCCTCCTCATATCTCCTCCTCATATCTCCTCCTCCTCCTCCTCATATCTCCTCATCATAGCTCCTCCTCATATCTCCTCCTCCTCCTCATATCTCCTCCTCATATCTCCTCCTCCTCCTCCTCATATCTCCTCCTCTTATGTCCTCCTCATATCTCCTCCTCCTCCTCATATCTCCTCCTCATATCTCCTCCTCTTATGTCCTCCTCATATCTCCTCCTTCTCCTCATATCTCCTCCTCATATCTCCTCCTCCTCATATCTCCTCCTCCTCCTCATATCTCCTCCTTCTCCTCATATATCCTCCTCATATCTCCTCCTCCTCCTCATATGTCCTCCTCATATCTCCTCCTCCTCATATCTCCTCCTCATATCTCCTCCTCCTCCTCATATCTCCTCCTCATATCTCCTCCTCCTCATATCCCCTCCTCATATCTTCTCCTCATATCTCCTCCTCCTCATATCCCCTCCTCATATCCCCTCCTCATATGTCCTCCTCATATCTCCTCCTCATATGTCCTCCTCATATCTCCTCCTCATATCTCCTCCTCCTCATATCTCCTCCTCATATCTCCTCCTCATATCTCCTCCTCATATCTCCTCCTTCTCCTCATATATCCTCCTCATATCTCCTCCTCATATGTCCTCCTCATGTCTCCTCCTCATATCTCCTCCTCCTCCTCATATCTCCTCCTCATATCTCCTCCTCCTCCTCATATCTCCTCCTCCTCATATCTCCTCCTCCTCATATCTCCTCCTCATAGCTCCACCTCATATCTCCTCCTCATATCTCCTCCTCATATCTCCTCCTCATATCTCCTCCTCATATGTCCTCCTCATATCTCCTCCTCCTCCTCATATCTCCTCCTCATATGTCCTCCTCATATCTCCTCCTCATATCTCCTCCTCATATCTCCTCCTCATATCTCCTCCTCATATCTCCTCATCATAGCTCCTCCTCATATCTCCTCCTCCTCCTCATATCTCCTCCTCATATGTCCTCCTCATATCTCCTCCTCATATCTCCTCCTCCTCCTCATATCTCCTCCTCATATGTCCTCCTCATATCTCCTCCTCATATCTCCTCCTCCTCCTCCTCATATCTCCTCCTCATATCTCCTCCTCATATCTCCTCATCATAGCTCCTCCTCATATCTCCTCCTCATATCTCCTCCTCCTCCTCCTCATATCTCCTCCTCTTATGTCCTCCTCATATCTCCTCCTTCTCCTCATATCTCCTCCTCATATCTCCTCCTCCACAGATCACCCAGTCTCTGTCCTCTCAGATGCAGACCTTACTGTCCTCAGGTCAGATCAGACTCGTGGTCACAGGTTTCTCTCCAGGCAGCGTCATCGTCACTTTCAGTATCGTTTCTACTCAAAGTCAACACATCAGTAACGTGACTGAAGCACTGATGGATTCTCTGCACAACAGCTCCAAGTTCACTGTGGACAACACTACCACTGACGGTACTCTTTTTTAATCAATGCTAACTCCGGTGGAACTGAATCTTTTAGGAAAATGACATCGAGAACAAATGGCAAAAGCCAGTGTTTGTCTGTTCGAACATCTGTGGAAAAGTCTGGATCAAACACACCGCTTTAATTTGTGTTTTTAAAAGGATAAAAAAACTAATATAATAAACTACAAAAGTGTAAACCTCCACCCTGTGAACGAAAAGAGGTTAGCGAAGGACGTTATGTCTTCACCAGAGTCTGTCTGACTGTCTGCCTGACTGTCTGTCTGTCTGCCTGACTGTCTGCCTGACTGTCTGTCTGTCTGACTGTCTGTCTGCCTGACTGTCTGTCTGTCTGTCTGCCTGTCTGCCTGACTGTCTGCCTGACTGTCTGTCTGTATGACTGTCTGTCTGCCTGACTGTCTGCCTGACTGTCTGCCTGACTGTTTGTCTGTCTGACTGTCTGTCTGCCTGACTGTCTGTCTGTCTGCCTGACTGTCTGCCTGACTGTCTGTCTGTCTGACTGTCTGTCTGCCTGACTGTCTGTCTGTCTGCCTGTCTGCCTGACTGTCTGCCTGACTGTCTGTCTGTATGACTGTCTGTCTGCCTGACTGTCTGCCTGACTGTTTGTCTGCCTGACTGTTTGTCTGTCTGACTGTCTGTCTGCCTGACTGTCTGTCTGTCTGCCTGTCTGTCTGCCTGTCTGCCTGCCTGACTGTCTGTCTGTCTGCCTGTCTGCCTGTCTGCCTGTCTGCCTGACTGTCTGCCTGACTGTCTGTCTGTATGACTGTCTGTCTGCCTGACTGTCTGCCTGTCTGCCTGTCTGTCTGCCTGACTGTCTGCCTGTTTGTCTGCCTGACTGTCTGCCTGTCTGTCTGCCTGTCTGCCTGTCTGTCTGCCTGTCTGCCTGTCTGTCTGCCTGTCTGTCAGCAACATGAGTCAAAAAGTTATGGATGTATTTTAATAACATTTTCAGGATGTGTTGTTAGTGTCACAAAAACAAATTATTACATTTTGGGGGAGATCCAGAAGAGATCCTGGATTCTGGATCACTTTGAAATTGTACATTGTAGTAAATGGAGAATAAATTTCAAAGTGATCCAGAATCCAGGATCTCTTCTGGATCTCCCCCAAAATGTAATGGTTGGTTCCCTGTGACATATATTTATATAAATGTAAAGAGTATAAAGTACATATATTTATATAAATGTAAAGAGTATAAAGTACATATATTTATATAAATGTAAAGAGTATAAAGTACATATATTTATATAAATGTAAAGAGTATAAAGTACATATATTTATATAAATGTAAAGAGTATAAAGTACATATATTTATATAAATGTAAAGAGTATAAAGTACATATATTTATATAAATGGAAAGAGTATAAAGTACATATATTTATATAAATGGAAAGAGTATAAAGTACATATATTTATATAAATGTAAAGAGTATAAAGTACATATATTTATATAAATGGAAAGAGTATAAAGTACATATATTTATATAAATGTAAAGAGTATAAAGTACATATATTTATATAAATGTAAAGAGTATAAAGTACATATATTTATATAAATGGAAAGAGTATAAAGTACATATATTTATATAAATGGAAAGAGTATAAAGTACATATATTTATATAAATGTAAAGAGTATAAAGTACAGATATTTATATAAATGGAAAGAGTATAAAGTACATATATTTATATAAATGGAAAGAGTATAAAGTACATATATTTATGTAGCAAGTAAATGTAAAAAGAAAAATAAATACTCAAGTAAAATACAGATACCTAAAAAATTCTACTTAAGTACAGTAATGAAGTACTTTTACTTAGTTACTTTCCACCTGTGCTTTAGAAGAGTTGGTAAAAGCAGACGTGTGCAGGATGAACTCACAGTCTTTGTGTGTTTTTTATTCTCTGTAGATTTTGATGAATGTGCTTCGAGACAAAACGACTGCTCCCCATGGGCGACATGTAACAACAGCTGGGCCTCGTACAGCTGTGAATGTAACCATGGATACGTGGATAACAACCCAGATAGACCTGGACGAGCCTGTGAAGGTCAGAGGTCACGTAGTTTTGAAGTTTAATCTGCTGCCTCACTTTAATTACAGGCATTTCATTTTCCACTAGTATCGATTCTACTTGATTCTACTCACTTTGGTGCGTTACCACTATGAAAAAGGACCCAGGCCCGTGGTACCCAGCACTAGCTTTTTAGTACCTATGCTGCATAGGCTCCAGTGATACTATAACGTTACGTGTGATTAGCGTAGACACTGATTGGTGGAGTTGTCTGTGGGTCATTGCGTTATCAACGTGCAACAGCCATCTATCTATAATTCAATAAATGTGTGTCTGTAGTGTGTCCAGTTTGTGTGTAGAACTCCTAACACCTGCACAACTCCACCAAATGATCCAAAATTTGGAAGGAGTCTTTTCAGTTCTATGGTGGATTACAGTCCAAAGTTTCACACCATTACGACAAACAACAACAAACATATTAAACTCATTTCATTCTCTTTCTAACTTTGTCGCTCTGAACATTGTCGTGCACGTTGACTAAGTCCCGCCCCCTGATTTGGCTACAGCTGTGTCGTGGTTCATTACTAATGACAACTAACTGTTATGGACTTTCACCAGGTCTCTATGACAACAACACAACTGTGCTACACACCACTAACAACTTCAGTCCCCCTATTATTACGCATTTGCACAAGTTAAACAAGGTCCATAATTCAGTGAATTAACAGGTGTAACGTCTGATTCACCTTCAAATGAACTATTGGTTTTATCCACCGTTCAGTTTTATCACTTTACTTTTAGACCCTTTTAATTTTTGGTTTGTTTATTGTTAGCTGTAGTTTAGTAGGCGGAGCCACATTGCCCAGTTTCCTGCTTTTCGTGCATTCAAGTCTGAACGTAGACAGTAGCTGTGTTTCCATTACAGCTTTTCACAAAACAATAGCGATAATCCTAAAATTACGACAAAGTATATTTGTGCTTTGAACGTGTTTCCATTGACGGTTGTTCTCGGCAGGAGTGTCGTAACACTGCGGAAATATCATCCTGCAAGATTTCACTGCTAGAAGATGAACCTTTGGATGTCTTTTCAGCAGTAACAACTGACACCATTAGCATTAGCATTAGCACACTCACAGATTCCAGTACACACTTCCAAAACAACCACAACTAATTATTACCTCCACAAAGGAGGTTATGTTTTACCTCGTGTTTGTTTTTGAGCAAGATAACTCAAAAAGTTATGAATAGATTTTGATAAAATTTTCAAAGATGATTGATAATCTGTCAAGGAAGAAATTACTACATGTTGATCTCTAAAGGTAAAAGGTTAAGGTGCCAGTGAAGGTCAACAGTTCAAACACATCAGTGGTGATATCTCAGAATCCAGACCAGATAGTATCAGCTGTTTTCTTCCTTCACTTCGTCTGACCTTCTGACCTCAGATGAGATAACACCCATAGGCTCCATGACGTCACGTAAAGACGTCACATGACGTCAAGCCAGTGCTGCTTCACTGAGGTCTGAACTCTACCACTGATAGTGGCGGCCAGTCCACTTGGACGCGGGGGCGCCCCCCATGGCAGATGTGGACAAAACCACCCCCCCCAAAAAAAACATAATTTGATCTCAAAACATTTAAATGAACAGGGTAACATCTTTGATATATTTATTAATTTAACACACATCAGTGGTGATATCTCAGAATCCAGACCAGATAGTATCAGCTGTTTTCTTCCTTCACTTCGTCTGACCTTCTGACCTCAGATGAGATAACACCCATAGGCTCCATGACGTCACGTAAAGACGTCACATGACGTCAAGCCAATGTTATATTTGGTAAATGTATGACCTTTACCTTAAAGCAGGTTATTGACATATTTAGTTAAATCAGACAATATCTTGTGCTTCATATTTAACATTAGATCTAACATGTGACATTTGGTCGTTGTGCGACGTCACATAACGTCAGAGTGACGTCATACATAGTCGAATATTGAAATGGACATATGTGACCCACCACCACGAAACCAGGCATAAGTCGCGCTGAGCCGTTCAGAGCTACAGCCAAATTTAGGCTGGAAGGTGATTTGTTATTAGTGTTTACACCTTATCAAAAAACGGTACCTTAACACCTCTATGTTCACTTCCTGTGGTCATTACATTGAAATCCAATCAATAAAGGTGTTTATTGAGTCAATTATTTAAGCGGCGACAAAAGTTCAGGTATTGCTGAGCAAAGACAAAGACGACTTCCACCTCTTTTCGCCGAACAAAACGATCTCTGTTCCGTGGGTAAACACCCAAGTGTTTGGTACGAGGTAAAAGCTTATATTGAATGTTCTGTCCAATGGTGTAAGCCAAATGATTATAATACGTCACACTTCTGTCCTATTATTATAATATATAAAACTTCTGTGACATGTCCATCAGAGTGTCCTTTAACATCTGTCAACAATTTGTGTCAATCGGATACAAATTATTATGCGTTGCTAAGGACTTCCTACCCCAAAACAGTCCAAAACTTTAACGGACAATATCTAAAAATATGCAAATTGTAAAATATGTCCAAATGTGGATATTAAAATGACCATAACTTTGGTTCTACTTGTGATAGAAACATCATTTTTTCACCATCTTAAACCTTAGTTTCCACTCTACCAAGATACACACATAACTCTGTTTGGATTTACACACACTTATGCCTGGTTTACTGCTGGTGGGTCACATATGTGAAAAACAGGAGCCAGGATTTCTGGGAATGTTTTTAAACCCTCTAAGGGATTGTTAATGATCCATAAAATAAATGGTTAGTGAACACAGAACACTAGTTTATAAAGAAGAACTGAACATCCAGATCCAAACCTTGGCAGATTTAATGTGATAGTATTAGCGTTAGCACAGACTGGTGCTGCTTCACTGAGGTCTGAACTCTACCACTGATAGTGGCGGCCAGTCCACTTGGACGCGGGGGCGCCCCCCATGGCAGATGTGGACAAAACCACCCCCCCCAAAAAAAACATAATTTGATCTCAAAACATTTAAATGAACAGGGTAACATCTTTGATATATTTATTAATTTAACATAGTTCTAATATTTGTCATTTAATCCTTTGCAACAATATCGTTCATATTCACAAAACCAGTTACGCTTTGCTTACGTTACGTTGTTACGCCCACCGTTCTGTCCATTAACTGAACATAGAGTCACTCTACCAGGACTCTACACCTGACATAAAGCATTTGATAGGAGGCCACAGGGGCGCATGCACGCCTGGCTGTTGTTTATTGGCTGGAAAATATGGAACGTCATCACGCTCAAAGATGTGTAAAGAACCATGAACTTACGACCCCTTACTGCTTTACTTCCTGATTATGCTGTTCACTTCCTGTCTGGCTCCTCCTGTTGACTTTACATGTTAACACCGAGTGATTTAGTGAAAAAAATGATGGACAACGACAAGAGGAAAAGTGGTTCAGAAACTACGTGTGCTATGGTTGGATGTAGAAGCTGAAGAAAACAGCTAAAGGAGTGGTTAGATAGAGAGGGTTTGAACTACAAACCTGCCACAAAGACACTGTGGTCAAATGAGCCGTGATTGGCTGTTAAAGCAGCCGTCACTTCCATCTGATGCTAAGTTCATCAACGTTAGCTTTAGTTATGAAACTGTCAATACTATTAATTGTCAAGTTGTCATACACTAACGTTACCACCGGTGTTTTGCTAAAACAGCTGATTAGCATCTAAGCTAATGGTCATAGACAGTAGAGCTGGATGTGTTCGTTTGATTGACAGGTCGCCTACAGTGTCTGTGTGTAGGGTTGTTAAACGACCCTTAAATACGGAATCGTCCCATATTAAAAACAAACTTTAAACGAGACAAAAAAAACTACTTTTTAAAAACCTAGATTCAGAGTTCCAGTAAACAGAGCGTTCAGTTAAGTTCAGTCCAATACAATGATGTCATTCTGTAAAACTGTACCATGGTCGGTTGTGGAGCTTCAAATATTTCTGTCTTTGATGGATGATGACAAAAATTCAGCACAAGCCTGACAGCGCCTCGCAGTGTCGGCCAGGTACGATAATATCTGTAAGGAAACGCTGTCAAGGAATAGTACGATGTCCATGAGTAGAATCAAGTAGAGCCGATACCATGTAGTGGAAACGTGGCTTTAGTCTGAGTCTGGCCTCAGGTTAGGTATAATCGTCAGCAGGGCCAGGGTTAGGCATAGTCAGACTAGGCAGGTGCCTAGGGCACCAGATGTCTAGGGAGGGGGTGCCAAGTCCCACAAAATTAGAATATGAAGCTACTGTATTTTCCGGACTATAAGGCGCACTTAAAAGACATAAATTTACTCACAGCGCGCCTTATATATGGATTAATTCTGGTTGTGCTTAGTGACTGGGAGTTTAGACTAGATTTTGGCTTTTAATCTCATCATTTAGTTTTTTAATCTCATTATTTAGATTTTTAATCTCATTATTTAGATTTTTAATCTCATAATTTTGTCTTTTTATTACATCATTTTTACATTTTATCTCATAATTTGGACTTTTTATCTCATAATTTTTACTTCTTATCGCATGAATTTGACTTTTCATTGCATAATTTTGACTTTTTATCACATAATTTTTTACTTTTTATTGCATGAATTTGACTTTTTATTGCATAATTTTGATAGATGTTAATTTCTAATTCCACAAAAAGGAAAGAGGAGTGCTCGCCGAGGGCACCAAATTGACCAGAGCCGGCCGTGACCTTCAGAACAACCACACAATTACATGCAAAAATGAGTCTCAATGTGTTCACTTGTGCAGAAGTTGCTACGACAGAGATGACCAGGGCCAACATTGACGAAATGACTGCTGGACTGACAACCACAACCAGAACAACACCTGCAACTTCGACCACTGCTACATTGACAACCACAACCGCTTCTCCAACAACTGCAACTAGAGCCTCGACAACCGAAACTAGAACTTCGACCACCACCATGACTACAATAATTCCACCAACATCCACAACTACCACCTCCATTCCCACCACAACTGCCACAATATCAACTTTTGGATCTCCAGTACCCACGACCACCTCAATGACGACCACAGTCAACCCAGACTCCCCAACCAGCCCAACTACAACCACCTCCATGACCTCAACAATCACAAACTCTGCTATCCTGGCAATCACTACCACCACAACCCCAAAAACACCCAACACAGTGACGTCCAATGCAGTGACGTCCACCACAGTGATGCCCAGCACAGTGACGCCCACCACAGTAACACCCACCGCAGTGAGGTCCACTGCAGTGAGGTCCACCGAAGTGATGCCCACCGCAGTGAGGTCCACCACAGTGATGCCCAGCACAGTGATGCCCACCACAGTGACACCCACCGCAGTGATGCCCACCACAGTGGGGCCCACCACAGTGACGCCCACCGCAGTGATGCCCACCACAGTGACGCCCACCACAGTGACGCCCACCACAGTGACGCCCACCACAGTGACGCCCACCACAGTGACACCCACCATAGTGATGCCCACCACAGTGACACCCACCACAGTGACGTCCACCACCGCCACCACAGTGACACCCACCGCAGTGAGGTCCACCGCTGTGATGCCCACCGCAGTGATGCCCACCGCAGTGATGCCCACCGCAGTGAGGTCCACCACAGTGGGGCCCACCACAGTGGGGCCCACCACAGTGACGCCCACCACAGTGACGCCCACCACAGTGACGCCCACCGCAGTGACGCCCACCACAGTGAGGTCCACCACAGTGACACCCACCACAGTGACACCCACCACAGTGAGGTCCACCACAGTGACACCCACCACAGTGACACCCACCACAGTGACGTCCACCACAGTGATGCCCAGCACAGTGACACCCACCACAGTGAGGTCCATCGCAGTGATGCCCACTGCAGTGAGGTCCACAACAGTGATGCCCACCGAAGTGAGGTCCACCACCGTGACACCCACCACCATTCGCTCCTCTGAGACTGCGTTAGTCAACATGGGAACCGCCTGCATGCCCCCACCACCTCAGGCGATTTCGGTGCAGTGCAGTGGCTTCGCCATCACTGTAAGCGTTGAAAAGAGTTTCCTGCAGAACTGTCATATCACAGAGAGCAGCCTCTACCTGGGGCTGGAGGACTGCCGGGTCAAAGATGAAAATTCCACCCATGTCCAGCTGACGGTGGCGTGGAACAAATGCGCCGTCAAACAGTCAATGGTGAGTTTGTATTAAGCTACATATTAGTAGCCTAGTCGCGCTAGCCCCCCTTAGCAGCAGTAAATCTAATGTTGTATCGTAGTAGTCTAGTTTTGCTCAATTCAACTTTTGGCTAGATTTCCCTGAAACTGGTCAACCAATCACAGTGAAGTATAGAGTCAGAGGGCGGGCCTAACCAAGTGACGCTGCAACGATTGGTGAGAAACAAGCGAAAACAACAATAGAAGAAGAAAAACAACAGGTGTAGATTTACTTTAATCAAAGATGAGTGAAGAATGTGAGAAAACGTTATCGATCTTTAAATTCTTTTTACAGAAGCGACAACAGTCGTTCAGCTCCATAATCCACCATTTTGTTTCATCATTCCCAACTTTGTCCAGACTCCGTCAACTTTCCGACGCTCTAACTACGTCATCCCGGGGCTCTCGTCTGACTCTTTGCACTGGTAGCAATGATAACATAAAGTTGTTTATTTGGAGCACAGCTCTACAAGAAAAATTTGAACTGACTGAAAAGTGCTGTTGTTTAAACTGTTTCACTGATCTGAAAATGACACTGAAAACATAGAAAAGATATATTTAAAAAAAGAAATATTTTTTTAATTAAAAGTACAAGTGTCTTAAAGGCTCTAAACCACAGGTGTCAAACTCCAGTCCTCGAGGGTCGGTGTCCTGCATGTTTTTGATATTTCCCTCTTCCATGTGATTCAGTTTAACCCTTTAACTCCTGAGAACTAACAAAATAATTGGTAACATGAGCAAAGTAAGACACAAATGGCAGAAAATCAAAGAAAAATACTACAATAAATAACCCAAAATGTAGAAAAATAAACAAAATGAGCAACAAAAACTAATAAATATTTACAAAATGACAAATAATGTGGAAAATTTTACTAAAATTTACTAAAGAAGAAAACTACTATTGAAATTTGGTCCCAGCTATTTCAATTTTGCCTTTAAAAAATGTTTAAATAAAATTAAAAAAAATATATCTTGCTTTTTGGCACCTTGTCCATGCACAAAGCTAATAGGAAAATGGTTGAATTTTTCTGAATATTAAAACTAAATCATCCATTCAGAACACATCAGCACTGACACTTAAAGAGTTAATAATCAGCTCCTCATCAGACTGATAATGATGTAATGACCTCCAGGTGGAATGGAAGAGGGAAACATCTAAAATATGCAGGACACCGGCCCTCGAGGACCACAGTTTGACACCCCTGGTCTAAACTGAACATCTCGATATCTGAAAATCGGAACATCTCCATGTCTTATGGACTATCCTCCATTACAGTCACATGACCCTCAGATACGTCATTCAGTATGAGTGTCTGTGCTGCTAATGACAGCTGCAGAGGATAGCCATTAGCATATAGCCGTTAGCATATAGCTGATGCAAGTGTATGTGTTGACAACTAATTAGAACATTATTAGAAGGAACTCACAGTTGGTCACCGCTCTTCTGTCCAGAAAGTCCCCACATGTTTTTAGTGTAAGTACACCATCAAACCGATAATCAGTGATTAGCTGATGCAAGTGTATGTATTGACAACTAATTAGAAAGTTATTAGAACGTACTCTGAGACGTGCACGACTCCTGACAACCTAAACCACGCCCGTCTGCATGAACCAGCAAATAGCGACTCCCGTCTCTTGTTGATCACCCGGAGACTTCTAGAGTAGCTGACATTTTTTTCCCCCAAGGGCAGGTCGGACCTAGCCTGGCTTTGGCCGACCCTCATATGTTTCTGCTCAGCTTTTCTGAGCTCCACACAAGGGTCTGGTAAATCACCGTAAACATTCTGTTGTCTACGGCCAAATCGTGGACGGACCAATCACAATCACTGGGTGTGATTTTAACAGTTATGATGTAAAGAAGACTTTCAACACAGTAGCTTTGAAAAACATGGCGGCTAGCATGGAAGAGACTGAACTCTGGTTTGATTGTACGATTTCAATGGTGTTGTTGAACTAGCGCATATTGATTCTTTAAAAGATGAACAGAACAGTTTTGAAATAATTTAGTGGTGTCAAGGATGTTATGGTTCTTCTACCAACAATGGTAAGGTAAGAACTTCTACTTCTATCATCTACGTTATATCCTGCTTTAATGTGATTGGTTGAAGTAGTACATCATTCAAAATGACAAACACCTGGTTCCTCCAATCAGGGCCAATGATTTTGATTCACAACCCCGCCTTAACAAAGAGAAGCTCATGGTGTTTTCCCAGATGGAAGATGTGAGCAGACATGTGAAGTATCCATACATCTGGCGTGAGTCACGTTATGGTTATACCGGTGCGACCCCAATTTTTTTTTTTTGTCACACTTTTGACAAATTAGGTCGCATGTGTGACCAAATTGATGGCACACTAGAGCCCGGCATCCTAAAGATTACGCTGATTGTTTGACGTACCGTCCTATTGCATACAGAGGGATTTGAAAGACATTCTTTTAGCCCCGCCTCCCCTGACTATGAAGCACCACTAGACCCATACATGGAATGAATAGAGATAGCACTGCTAGGCTAACATATGAGCTTAGCAAGAAGAACCATGTTTCCACCAATTACACCTTTCTTCCACCAGAAACTTTCACCAAAAAGGTCCTAGTGGGGAGGGTGGGAGGGGTTTCAGTGTCCCTGTATTTCTGGAATGGAGCGGGGGGAATAAGTATTTGACACTGACATGTACACCAGTGTGCATCTGCGTCTTTTATGTGAACATCTTCATCTTCTTTTTTGCCTTTTTGATTATTTATTTGTTATCTTTTTACTCAATTGTGTCTTTATTATTATTATTATTATTATTATTATTATTATTATTAATAATAATAATAATAATAATAATAATAATAATAATAATAATAATAATAATAATAATAATAATAATAATAATAATAATAATAATAATAATAATAGAATGTTCAGTCATGTTTAAAACCACACATTGAAGTCATGATGCTGTGGATACGAGGGTTTGGTGGGTATGGAAATAGAAGGGAAAATTACCAGCCTCCTGTTGCTATGGTTACCTGAAGTCACATCACACCATTTATGATAGTTTTCCCCATGTTTTGACATTAGATTTGCGTCTCTTTTCTCTTTACTTTAACTGCAAAATATATAGAGAAGATAATAAGAAAGAAAACTGAAGAAGAGTGAAGTTATGCACTGATAAATATTCTTAATGCTAGATTAAATTCAATTAGATTAGACTATCCCTATTGATGAAAAAAAAACAATGACAGTAGTAAAAACAGACAACTGCACATGAGAAATAGTAGTGGCAATAAATAATATTACTAATAATAATCATTATAAATATAAATTACAACAGAAATAATCCTGAAAAATAAAAAAATAATAATGAAAGTAATTTTAGTATTACTACTACAAATAATGTTGCCCAAAAAGCAAATAATAATAAATAACAACCTAAAACAATGAAGAAAAGCACAATTTAAATGGTTTAAAACTATGATCATATGAATAAGAAGGAATAACATTTGTTTGTGTTGTAATTATGGTGTGGTTTGAAAATGGTGTTAAAACAATGTCTAAATATATTTCAGTGGAAACAGATGGTTTTATTCAGAACTGGAACCAAAGTGTCTGATGGATTTAAATGATTTAAAATAATCTGTGATAGAATAGAACAGAAGTGGTTTAGTGATCTACAGTTGGTAAATGTGTTTGGAACAACAGCATCATTAAACATCAGTAAAAACAAACGGTCAAGGACCAAAGCAGTTTGTAATAGACGTCTGTGCGCCACACAGTTTTCAGTCCTGAATGATGATTTCCAGTCCTGTTCCCGCCTAAAGTCTCTCAGGGCGTGAGTCCTTCTGACCGAGGCGCAGCTCAGCTTGTGGATGGCGTGAGGCCACTAACGGTCCCGTGGTGCCAGGGTCCGGTCTTCTGGGAGTGGGGTTATTTGTGAATGCAACAGCAGATGGTAAACTGGGGCTAAATACCAGCAGCAGACTCATAGTTACCCAGTAGACGACCTTAAGGGAGTCGCAGTCCATCTGGGGGACTCAACCGTGCAGGGTCGGCTGCTCGGTGCTGGAAGGATCCCCTCGTGGGACCTCTCCCCATCTCGTATATATATGACAGTCACAATGAACAGTTTATAGCTTTTATTACCTCCATGAAGGAGGTTGTGTTTTACCTAGTTAGTTAGTTAGTTAGTTAGTTAGTTAGTTAGTTTTTCAGCAAGATAAGTCAAAAAGGTATGAACAGATTTTGATTAAATTTTCACAGATGATTGATAATGTGTCAAGGAAAAAATTATTACATGTTGATCTCTAAAGGTCAAAGGTCAAGGTGCCAGTGAAGGTCAACAGTTCAAACACATCAGTGGTGATATCTCAGATCAGACCAGATAGTATCAGGTGTTTTTTTCCTTCACTTCGTCTGACCTTCTGACCTCAGATAAGATAACACCCATAGGCTCCATGACGTCACGTAAAGACGTCACATGACGTCACGTAAAGACGTCACATGACGTCGCACCAATGGTATATTTGGTAAATGTATGACCTTTACCTTAAAGCAGGTTATTGACATATTTTGTTAAATCAGACAATATCTTGTGCTTCATATTTAACATTAGATCTAACATGTGACATTTGGTCATTGTGCGACGTCACATAACGTCACAGTGACGTCAAACGTAGTCGAATATTGAAATGGACATATGTGAAAAACAGGAGCCAGGATTTCTGGGAATGTTTTTAAACCCTCTAAGGGATTGTTAATGATCCATAAAATAAATAGTTAGTGAACACAGAACACTAGTTTATAAATAAGGTAGGAACATCCAGATCCAAACCTTGGCAGATTTAATGTGTTATCGTTAGCATTAGCGTTAGCACAGACTGGTGCTGCTTCACTGAGGTCTGAACTCTACCACTGATCTAGTTTAATGTGTTAGCGTTAGCGTTAGCACAGACTGGTGCTGCTTCGCTGAGGTCTGAACTCTACCACTGATCTAGTTTTAAACATGTTTTTATTTTGTGGGACTGCAGTTGTTTTGTTAGCTCACAGACTCACGGTCATTTACACACCGCGCTGCACTCACTTAGCTTTTTAAACATGAGTTCCCCTTCAAGGTCAAGAGATGTTATGTTAAAAGCTGATTTTAAATCGTCACACAGAGAAAACATTAGATGTTCCAGTAAATTCTGCTGCTAAATATGGTGTAAAAACCTGACTCGGGCTGGTGGACACAGCCTGAGTCAGTTCTGCACAAACTGCTTTAGTCGTCGTCCACCTGTCATTGTCAGTAGGTCTGTCACATAGATAACACAACTCATCCATTGCACTGTCAGGTTGTCATGGTAACAACTTTCTGTCCCAGTTTCTACCTGCTAGCTCTAGAAGTTCTATTACCTCACGTCATCTTTGTGTTTAGTTTGTTTTTAGTAAATATTGTAAACTGGTGTTAAATGGTCGAACCACAGATTAACTGAGCTCTGAGTTTGATATTAATAGAGTCTGTTTTTATTCTACTGCTAATGTTCAAATTAATCATTTTTACAGATGTGCTATGGACAGAACACACAGCTTCCACTTTATAACCTACACTATAATGATAAAGAGTTTGTGCTGTGGAATGACTGATGCAGGATGTTTTTTTTTTTTTTTTTTTAAGCAACGACAGAAAATTATGACCAGACAACGTTGATGCGGTCAACCGTCGGGCAAACGGTCATCGGTTAACATTTCTAGTTGTTAGTGTGTGTGTTGTAGAAGGTGTGTAATCGTGTTTGGTGTGTGTTCATGTTCTAGAACGAAACTTTCATCAGCTCGTCTGTGACCCTGTTCAACACCAGGACCTCCAACACATCCAGCACTGGTGTGGAGAAGGTTCTGAAGGTTCCCATCATGTGCACGTACATGAAGAATGTGCTCATGTCCTCTGACTATGGTTCCATGGGGTGAGTTTTTATTTCATACACTGACGACCCCTCAAATCTGTCTGTTTAGACGAATACAAGGTTCTGAAGCTCCCATACAGGAAGCTCTGGTCATGTGACTGATGTCAGGTACTGAATGTGGTCATGTGACTGGTGTCAGGTACTGAATGTGGTCATGTGACTGGTCTCAGGCATGCCGTGTTCCAGGACATGGTCATGGGTTCCGGGTGGTTCCAGGTGTGGGTCCAGCTGATGAACGGGTCGGCGCCGCTGCCTCAGAACTCCAGTCTGTCCAGAGATGAGGCCGTGGTTCTGATGGTCGGTGTCAACACATCAGCTGACCACATCAAAGTCATCATCAACAAGTGCTGGGCCACGCCCACCTCAAGCCCCTCCCTCCTCCACAGCCACACCTTCCTGGAGAACAGGTCAGATAGATTTAGTGTTTAAAACTCCAACATCTGCCTTAAAGGAATTATCTGGAGTTTCTATGACAACCTGTTCTTGAATTAGAGCCAATAATGTCATTTTGACCTTTCTGCTAAATGCCATCTTGACCTTTGACCTTTTGAAATATTGATCATATCATTATATGTATATATGTGTCAGTGTGTGTAATATTATGATAATATATTCAGTATTGATTCAGTTATAGAGTGATATGTTTATGTTTGACACTAACAGTGTTACAGTGTTAATTTGGACACACGTCACCTTTGACCTCCGGAGATCTCAAAAACTATTCATCGTAGGTGATAACACAGATTATGAGAATTGTAGAAATTTGAATTTTGTATTGTTTGGTACCAATCTGAAAGTTGTGTGACTCTCTGGAAATGAGGGTGACCCACAGTGATAAAGATGTAAACCTACGTCCTCTTTGGGAAAACTGAGAGAGACCTGAAGATATGACCACTGAGAAAATTGAAAATCAATTCTGGTGGCCATGTTCCTTTCAGTTGTTCGGATTATTTTACTAATACTGGACTATGTTTTTTAAAACGAATGCAACAAAATCGGGAATTCCCAGAACGTCTAACAGTGCACTGGACAATGGACTATTATGGTCTTCGTCCTCAGACGTCTTATGAACTAGAGCAGGGGTTCTCAAACTTTTTTGGCCCAGGTCCCCCTTGGAGGGGTGAAATTTTTCCATGTCCCCCCTCATCCTCGCGATACTGAAAATGATAAAAAAAAACCACTTCAACAATGATTATTATGAAACAATGATAACCTTTTTTAATAGTGCTTTTGTACAAACCAGCCACATTTTCAGGTATTATAATATAAATGAACACTTCAGAAACAACAATTTTAAATAATTTTAAAATAATAAACGGGTGGCACGGTGGTGCAGTGGTTAGCACGGCGGTGCAGCGGTTAGCACGGCGGTGCAGTGGTTAGCACGGTGGTGCAGTGGTTAGCACGGCGGTGCAGCGGTTAGCACGGCGGTGCAGTGGTTAGCACGGTGGTGCAGTGGTTAGCACGGTGGTGCAGTGGTTAGCACGGTGGTGCAGTGGTTAGCACGGTGGTGCAGTGGTTAGCACTCGTGCCTCACAGCAAGAAGGACCCTGGTTCGAATCCCGTACCAGACCTTTCTGTGTGGAGTTTGCATGTCCTCCCCGTGTCCACGTGGGTTTTCGCCGGGCACTCCGGTTTCCTCCCACCATCCAAACACATGCACTGATAGGTTAACTGGTTAATCTAAAATTGTCCATAGGTGTGAATGTGAGAGTGATTGTTTGTCTATATATGTTCAGCCCTGCGATGAACTGGCGTCTCATACAGGGTGTACCCCGCCTTCACCCATTGTAGCTGGATTAGGCCCCCAGTGACCCCCGTGACCCAAGTGTGGATAAAGCGGGTTCAGATAATGAATGAATGAATGAATGAATAATAAATGGAACAAAAGACACACAAAACCGTGTGTGTGTGTGTGAGACAGACAGACAGACAGACAGACAGACAGACAGAGACTTAATGAGAGGGATGAGCTTGTCAAACTCAATATAACTATCAATGTACTTTCTCTTTTTAGGGTTAGGGCGTTTGTTTTTGTCATTGTCATTTTCATTGTCATTTCTTTTACCACTTCTTGAGGAACTTGGCGGACACAAAAATCGATCCATGTTCGCTGCAGGGTGGCTAAAAATAGCCTGTGACTCGCTCCGTCTCAATTTAGTCAAGCTAGCGTCAAACAGCGCTGTTACTTCCGCCCGCTCGCTACAAAATAAAACTTCGGCATTTCAAAATAAAACAGCAAAAAAAACAAAAACAAACAAAAAAACAAAACCGTGAATAATTTCGCGTACCCCCTGGATATGCACCACGTCCCCCTAGGGGTCTGCGGACCCCAGTTTGAGAACCGTGGAACTAGAGGTCCATGTCTGTAGATCAGTAACTGTGGACACACTATCTGAGGACATGAAGACCTCAGGACACTTGGGTTTGTCTTTAGGGACCCTCAATCTGGAGATGGGTTAGCGGGCACCCCATGGCTGCCCACTGCTCCTTACAGGTGCCCCAATAGCATCAAAGACAGGATGGGTTAAACGCCGAGCAGAAATTCTGTTGTACAACTGTTTAATGACAAAGTACTTTCTTTTTTTTCTTATCTCTACTTGCTAACATGTAGGTGTGATGTTGTTTAGAACTTTAGAAGAATTCTAAAAATAGAGTTTGGTGTCGGCGAAAAAGACATGCCCTAATCACTTCTATGTTAACACAGTTTGGCTCAAAATGACAAAATTGAAATTTCTCAATCTTCATCCAAATGGTGTGATTTTGATGTTAACTATATGTATTCGGGGTTGGAGAAAAAATCGATTCACATATATATCTATATCTGGATTTTTTACTTTACGATTTTTGAATCAAATTTTTTGTTCCAATTTTTTTTTCCATATTTAAATTATTAATTTTAAGCTGAGTGGGAAAAAAAAATATTACATGTAAAGACTGTAGTCGACTGTATGAGTCAGTCAGATGTATAATATGTGTCATGGAATACACAGAAATGACCTCAGTGAAGACACACAGACACAGCTAGCTTATTATGGTATTAGCTTCAACAACACACCAGCGTTAAACAGCATTAACTTATGCACAGATAAACAATACACTATAATAATATCTATTCAACTGTTGTTATTAATGTGACCTTGTGTCATTTACACTCAGTAATAAACCAGGAGGATATGAACTAGAGTTGGAAACACAGGGTTCAATTCAATTCAATTCAATTTTATTTATAAAGCCCTAAATCACAACAAAGTCGTCTCAGAGGGCTTTACAAAAACATAATCAACTACAGAAATACATGAAAAGTCCCAGGCATCCCCTGTCCTTAGACCCTCCCCCTGTCCTTAGACCCTCCTTCTCGGCAAGAAAAAACTTCCAAACCCAGTGGGAAAAAGAAGAAATCTTGAGGAGAACCACATTGAAGGACAGATCCACTCCCATGGACGGACAGACTATAGATGAACGTCCATGTATAAATGCAGGAAGGGGGGCTGGTCCAGACAGGCAGGGGCGGTGGTCCGGGGTCACAGGTCAGCACAGGCGAGATACTGCAGATCCTGTCGTCCATGGCTCCCGTGCAGGCACTGTCAGGAGAGCCACCACTCCCCCCAGGGGGGGAGGGGGGAAAGGGGACACCAGGTGACTAGTCATGAACAGACTTGGTAAGAAAGATATGTTATAAAAATTACAGAAACAGGTGTGAGAGAGAGAAAGAGAAGAAAGAACTCAGTGTCTGTACTTCCCCCAGCATTCTAACTCCTAGGGCAGCCTAGACTGAACTGTGACTCATACATCATGTATACATGATGTATGAGTCACATCATTTTTAACTAACCTGACCATAGTCTTTCTCAAACAGGAATGTTTTAAGCCTAATTTTAAATGTAGAGACTGTTTCGCCGTTTTTAATATTAAAGGGAAGATGATTCCATAAGACAGGGGCCTGATAACTAAAGGCTCTAGCTCCTACTGTACTTTTAGAAACCCTAGGAACTTTCAGTAAACCTGCATTCTGAGAACGAAGGGTTCTAACACGATGGAGATAGCGGCATAATTGATTAGCAACAACACAGGCTAATTCTAAACATGGAGGTGGTGCGTTCATGACCGTCGTAACATCTCTGGTGCGTTCAACAGCGTGGGATATCTGAAAACTTAGAGAAAATGAGTTGTTCCTGAATAAATATAGTTAAAGAATCAACAACAGTTAAAGTGTGTGGTGTTTGTAACAGAAGGAAGAGCAGAGCTGGACATGGACACTTTAAAACACACTTTATTATGAAGTATGTTCATTTAAAGCAGGGGTCCCCAAACTATTTCCTATGAGGGCCACATAACTTTTCCCTTCTCAGATGAGGGGCCGGGGTCAGTTTGTAACAGAAAAAGTGTGACGAATGCAGGAGTGGATAAATGTAAAAAATTATTGTTTTCTGGATTCTTCACAGAACAAAAGTCAGAAAATAATAATAATAATAATAATAATAATAATAATAATAATAATAATAATAATAATAATAATAATAATAATAATAATAATAATAATAATAATAATAATTGTTTATGAAATAAATAACCCTCTGTGGCTTCTTCACAGAACAAAGGTCCATAGAACATAAATTTCTTCATCTTAACAGGTCAAAGTTCATCTTAGTTGTTAGAGCAGAATCTGTGACTTAAATGACTCATATGAGCGTCTGTCAAAGTTATTGTATTAAACTAGTTAATAATAGTTAATTGTTAGAAAGCCCACACAGTTTAATTGTTTATTTGAATGTTTGGTTATATTTGTTCAGGAATAACTCCTTTTCTGTAAGTTTTCAAATGTCCCATGCTATTGAACGCACCACTGATGTTATAACGGTTATGAACGTAGTCCGTGTTTTATTAGCCTCTGTGTTGTAGGTAACTGTGCTAAGTTCACCATCTCTGCTTCTTTTTCTCTTTTTTATTCATCTATTCCTGGTTTATTACTGTGTGTAGATGCCACAAGGTCAGATAAATAACACAGTACAGTTCAGGTAGATGTTAGCATGTTGTACTGTATAAGCTAATGCTGTTTAGCGCCGGTGTGCTGTTGAAGCTAATACGATAATGACTGACTCACATCATATGTGAGTCAGTTCAGATTCACATTCAGTCAGATTCACCTGCTCTGGTGTTAAAAAGACAAGAGAAAATTCAGGAATATTAAATAATCGCAATTTACATAGAATCCACACCCAAAAAAATCATAAAAGAATCGAATCGGCATAAAAGCGTATCGTCCCAGCCCTCATATGTATGTACTCACAATCATGTAAAAAATAAGATAAACTGATTTTTACTCTGGATAATCCCTTTAAACAGCAGAACATAGAACCTCATCCTTCTCCATCCTTCTTATTCTGTTTTTCTTTTTCATATCTTCATCCTCCTCCTCTCTTTTATTCCCTCAGATGTTCACTGAACGTCTTCACTACAGTCTTAGTTAACGGTAACTCCAGTGTGTCCAGTGTGTCAGTGCAGATCTTCTCCTTCGTGGACCTGAGCATCATTTATTTTCACTGTGAGGTGGAGATCTGTGTGGAAACGCCCTCGTCCTCCTGCGTTCCTGTGAGTTCACACTAAAACACTTCCTCTGGGGTCCTATTATTTTGGTTCTGTTTTCAGGAACTGAAGGCTTATAAATGAACCGATTCTTTTGCACAGTTCTTTAAAATAAATGACAGGAGCCGAGTGGGGCCTCTTTGGGCCAATCCACACAGAAACAAATTTGGGTGAAACTTTCTAAACATGAACTGGCGTCTCATACAGGGTGTTCCCTGCCTTCGCCCATTGTAGCTGGATTGGGCCCCCAGTGACCCCAGTGACCCCCCGTGACCCTAGTGAGGATAAAGCGGGTTCAGATGATGAGTGACTTTCTTAACACATTGACCTTTTGTCAAAATGGGAACGTGTCATGGGTACCCCAAAACCATATCTTTAGAAAACAGGTCCCAGAATGGGTAGAGCTGCAAACGGTGCCGTTTCCGCACCTATCTGGACGAGTAAAACGTGTGTTCACACCCATGTCATGACCACATGACCAGAAAAAACAGTAGCATTCATTCTCATCACAGACAGTAATAATGGTGAATAATAGTAATAATGGTGAATAATAGTAATAATGGTGAATAATAGTAATAATGGTGAATAACAGTAATAATGGTGAATAATAGTAATAATGGTGAATAATAGTAATAATGGTGAATAATAGTAATAATGGTGAATAACAGTAATAATGGTGAATAATAGTAAAAATGGTGAATAATAGTAATAATGGTGAATAATAGTAATAATGATAAATAACAGTAATAATGGTGAATAACAGTAATAATGGTGAATAACAGTAATAATGGTGAATAACAGTAATAATGGTGAATAACAGTAATAATGATAAATAACAGTAATAATGGTGAATAACAGTAATAATGGTGAATAACAGTAATAATGATAAATAACAGTAATAATGGTGAATAACAGTAATAATGGTGAATAATAGTAATAATGGTGAATAACAGTAATAATGGTGAATAACAGTAATAATGATAAATAACAGTAATAATGGTGAATAATAGTAATAATGGTGAATAATAGTA
>CM035796.1:46977253-47004753 GCA_020466265.1 Siphamia tubifer
TAAACTACTCATGTATGGACAGTATGTGGAGAATGTTAATGTTCAGATGAGATGAATATTTCAGTGGAGATTCTGGTTAAAAAAAGAAAAAAAAACTGTGTGTAATAACTGGAGCTTCATGAACAGAGTCTGGCACAGAGAAAAAAAGAAAGTATGATGAGGAAGAGGAAGAGGAAGAGTGTGATTGATCAAAGTAAAGACTGGAATATGAGCTGCAGAGGTTGAACAGAGAACAGACTCCACAGCGTCTTAACCCCACTGTACAAAGCAACCATGTGACTTTATGTCCGCCATATTGGATTTCAAAATGGCCTCCGATCCTAGACTAATGTCACTTGTTGTTTTCTTTCCACACAGAACTGAATTCAAAGCTTATCGAGATGTGAAACCGGCAAAAATGATCCGGGCCAAGTCCCAGTACCTGCCCCCGGACGAGAAGACCAGTTTGGAGACCAGTTACAGCGCCACCTTCAAGGGCACGCAGGCGCCGCTGCAGCCCGCCGAAAACAAAGCCCAGGAGAGGAGGCGGATACGCAGCCTCTACAGCGAACCATATATGGATGCCAGCAAACAGGTGAGGGCGGAGTCTAACAACCCAGACCAACAGGAGGGTCAGGGGGGCGGAGTCTAACAACCCAGACCAACAGGAGGGTCAGGGGGGCGGAGTCTAACAACCCAGACCAACAGGAGGGTCAGGGGGGCGGAGTCTAACAACCCAGACCAACAGGAGGGTCAGGGGGGCGGAGTCTAACAACCCAGACCAACAGGAGGGTCAGGGGGGCGGAGTCTAACAACCCAGATCAACAGGAGGGTCAGGGGGCGGAGTCTAACAACCCAGACCCACCACCTGTTGGTCTGGGTTGTTAGACTCCGCCCCCCTGACCCTCCTGTTGGTCTGGTCAGGGGGGCGGAGTCTAAAAACTAGACCAACAGGAAGGTCAGGCGAGTGGAGTCTAACAACCAAGACTAACAGGAGGGTCAGGGGGGCGGAATCTAAAAACTAGACCAACAGAAAGGTCAGGGGGGTGGAGTCTAACAACCAAGACTAACAGGAGGGTCAGGGGGGCGGAGTCTAAAAACTAGACCAACAGGAAGGTCAGGGGGGTGGAAGATAAGATTCCAAGATTTGCTTTTCATTTTATTGAATATTTGTTTATTTTTGGTTTTTTTTATTGAATATTTGTTTATTTTATTTTTTTTTATTGAATATTTGGTTAATTTTCGCTCATTTTATGTGATTTTTCTGCTCTCTCTCTCTGCAGGTGGACAGGTTCAGCGTCACTCGTTCTAAAGCTAAAAAGTCTGGCTCCGCCCCCAGCGGCCAGAGGAGGAAAACCAAAGACAAGCAGAGCGCCGCCCTGAGGAACTCCAAGAAGAGCGGTGGGGAGAACCAGGCGGAGAAGGCGGCAGCGGTGGGGGACAAAAGTAAAGAGATGAACAACAAACTGGCTGAGGCGAAAGAGTAAAAACATTTAGCTCTACTTCTACTTTACCTTCTGATTCTGGGAAAAAAAAATATACTGAGGCTCCAGTTTTTGGCTTTTTAACAACATTAGTTTCTGTCTGAATTTAATTCTGTTTCCTGCTCTTTTTTCTTTTCTATCGCTCGGCCTCTTTCTCTCTCTCTCACTTTTTTGCTCGGCCTCTTTCTCTCTCTCTTTCTTGCCCATCTTTGCTTCTTTTGCTCATCCTCTCTGTCTCTGTCTCTCTCTCTTTCTTTCTCTACATCTCTCTCTCTCTCTCCCTTTCTTTCTTTCTGTCTCTCTCTCTCTCTCTCTCTCTCTCTCTACCTTTCTGTCTCTCTCTCTCTCTCTCTCTCTACCTTTCTGTCTCTCTCTCTCTCTCTCTCTCTACCTTTCTTTCTTTCTCTCTTTCTCTCTCTCTCTCTCTCTCTACCTTTCTGTCTCTCTCTCTCTCTCTCTCTCTACATCTCTCTCTCTACCTCTGTCTCTCTCTCTCCCTTTCTTTCTGTCTCTCTCTCTCTCTACCTTTCTCTCTCTCTCTCTCTCTCTACCTCTCAGCTACGTTTGTACAATAATAATAATAATAGTAAAATTTGGGGGGGGGGTTAAACATGACATTTCTCCTCCTCACGCTTTGTGTCAGATCTCTATAGTAATGAGTGGGCGTGAGCATCATGAACACCCCCCCCCCCCCCCCCCCCCCCGGTTGTCTTCCGTCGCCAGGTCGCCATGGCAACCGGCTGCCTGGCGAACCGTGGGACGGCTGTGGTTTGTTTGCATGAGCCGACGGTTGTTTTGGATCAACAGCAGGTCTTCGCTTTGTTGACTTTATCAAGGATTTGATGGTTGTTTTGTTTTATTTTGTTTTTTGGTTCAGAAATAATCAAACTTAAACTTTGGGTAAAAACCCATAAAGACCCAGGGTTTTTTTTCCCCCTGTATTTAACTTTTTTGAAGTGATTTATCAACATTTATTTCTGATATTATCCAGTGAATTGATCTTTTTCTGTGAACAGTAGCTATTTTCTTTCATTGAATTCACTGATGGTGTAGATGTTCATTAAAGCACAGAGTCATATTCACAGAAAAGCCAAGAAAACTGGACTTTTTTCAGCAAAGATCGTGTATATTCAGACAATAATATCCATTAACCCTTACTGACCCAAACTGTTTTTATACTGACTCATCATGTAGATCAAGAATGTTATGGATCCATTCACAAAAACACGACAGTTAACGACACTTAACATTTTCAAAAGAGGAAGACCACACCATTGTTCTAATATAAAAGTCTTTTGTTTTATTTAATCACAAAAAAATAATGTAAAGAAGCAAAAGGGATCTAGGTACCAACAGAAATCAACAAAGGTTAGGACACAGGTCGGGTCCGGACCACCCCCCACAGGGCCAGAGGACCCTCCTGTGTCAGCCATAAACTAAACTAAACCTAAAGTGAAAAAAATAAAAAAAATAAATAAATCTACATTTAATGAAATTAAACCAGAAAATAGGGCACATTTTTTGTCTTTGTTATGTGGGTTAAAATATGATGTTTGGCTTCAGAGAAAAAGGCAAAACTAACTGATTATTAATATTTACAGCCACATTTTTGGGGTGTAAACATATTTAATAAAACCCAAAACCAAGAACAGACATTTCATCTTCATAGTCAATTTAAAACAAAAATAGAATAGATAAATGACATAAAAGGTTAAATCTATTAGATAAAAAGTTACAATTATTAGTTAAATAGTCAAAATTATTCAATAAAAAGTCAAAATTATCAGATAAATCTAAATAAGTCTAAATTCCCAGTCACTAAGCATGATCAGAATTAATCCATATATAAGGTGCACAAAATTAAAGTCTTTTCAGTGTCCTTATCGTATGGAAAATACAGTAATAATTTCACATATAAAGTCGCACCCACGACCAAACTGTGATGAAACGTCAGTAACTGTCATTGTTCAAATGAACCAATATTCTTCTGGTTTGATGACGACCGTTTGGACATTAAATCTAAATGTAGAAGAACTCCAGGGGGATTTTAATGGAAATATTTCTGCATTTTAGCTAGTTGAGCCACATATATGAAGCATAAATATAAAATAACATTTTCCTCTGGAGCATTTGTCTCCACGTCTTCCCCGTTTACTCCTGAAAATTGATTTGATTGAAATAAGAGACGATGCAAAGTGACACCAGATAAACAAACACTTTCTATCTGAGGTTCATTTAAAGGAAACCCTTTAATATCAGTGGATGTTTGGGTCTTTATGGGTTAATAAAAAAATGAATATGTTGACGTAGAAATCTTTGATAAATGTCCTGCTTGGTCATAAATAAGTGTTTGATCCACTGCCTGCTCTGTTCATATTGTCTGTGTGTCGTCATGACAACGCTCTGTTCACTCTGCTTTTGGAACCTGTGCGTCATTTTGTATAAAAACTAAAGATTCTGCTTCTTTTCTTTTTTTTTTTTAATGGAGGTCTGAAACTGCTGAAATTAAATAAATGAAATAAATAAAAACATCATCAAATACTAAATTAAATATGTCATTAATTAATTAAAATTTGAATGAAATAGATACATTTGTTTAAATAAATTTAAATTAAAATACCAATTTCATTCATTAATTATTTCCTGGTCCTTGTGATGCAGTGGATCATGAATTTATTTTATCTGTCAACCTCGTCCATCACAGTCAGGGGGCGGGGCTAAAGTGAATCTAGTCCAATCCAGTCCATTGAGAGTGTCGGAGCCAGAGTCTAGATTTTTTGTCAGTTGTCAAAGTTTAGGTCCCTAAAATATCCAAACAAACAGGTTAAAGGTCAGCCAGTGTATGTGAATGTGTTCAAAATTAAATTAAATTAAATAAACAAAATGACTAAAATAATCACAAAGTTATTAATCAACAAAATGACCAAAATATGAAATAAAAAATGAACTGAAACAAATTTAAATGAAACAAAATAAAATTTGTAAAAAATTACAAAATCAAACAAAAAACAAAGTAATCGACAAAATTACCAAAAATAATCAACAACATTAACACAAATGAACAAATTCAGCAATAAATTGTCAACCTCTGTAAAACTCGTCAGAATCACTTTGATGGATGAGGTTGACAGATAAAATAAATTCATGATCCACAGCATCACAAGGACCAGGAAATAATTAATCAAATCATCAAATAATAATATGTTGTTATTTTTTTTATCTAATATAACTTCAAAGTTGTGACATTAACATCAGAAAATGATTGAAAAAAAGTCAAATTTATAATAATAATAATGTTTTGTTTTTACCTAAAATTAATTTGTATTTTAATGAATTAATGACACATTTACAGTATGTACTTCATTCTAATTTTATTTCAATAATGACATATATAATTTATTATTTAATGATGTATTTATTTATTTAAGTCTTGGCACTTATTTTACTGCATACTTTTTGTTTTCATGTAAATCTGTCCCATAAAACAGCTGTTTTTCTTTCTTTTGTTCTGGGTCACATTAAACTGATTCTACTTCTTTTACGTTTGCGTCACATATAACAAGCGCTACAACAGCGATTTCTGATGAGTTCAGTGGAGATGAGAGGTTTGGTTTCTGTTACTGTCATTTCTACAAACAACAACAACAACTGAGGATGGCTGTTTAGAAACAATAAAACACAGGAAATGTCAAAAAAGACTGACACCCCTGTGCACTAAAGCCTCAACATTTACGAAATGGAACGCGTTAAAGACTGAAAGGAAACAGGAAGTAAGTCATATTGTGTCTGTAAATCTGGTCAAATCTGATTATTAATCCCCTTTTTTATTATATAGACAAGACGACTGGGAGACATTGGATTCATGTCTTTGTTTTCTAATAAGGATCTGAGATACAAAACATTAATGATAAAGTTTAATGGGAGATTTTGAAGGAAGTAGGTGAATAGTTGTGAGAGAAACATGTTCTTCATATTCAGAGATGAAAAAATATTGTAGAAATTCAAAGGGAAACCATTTAAAATTAGTTATGGAAAAAAAATCTATGTAAAAAAAAAAAACTGTAAGAAGCAGTGGAGAGTAAGGCCCATTAAGGGAAGGCAAAATCATGAGATAAAAAAACTACAAAATTTATGAGATAAAAAGTCAATATTCCTAGTCCCTAAACACAACTAGAATTAATCCACATATAAGGTGTACTGTGGTTTTGGGAGAAAATTAGTCTTTTAAATGGACCTTATAGGCTGGATATATATATATATATATATATATATATATATATATATATATATATATATATATATATATATATATATATGGAAAATATGGTAATATATAATATTAGATATTATATTATTTACACCAAAAGCGTTACGTACAAGTGTACAGTACATATGTGTCGGGGGGTTTCGTTTAGTAACTTGGGTTATTGGTCAGTTGGGTCTTTAGTAAATTGGGTTATTATTGTATTTATTCAACAGTTTCAACAAAACATCTACGTTAACATTTTTCATCAGATGAACCACGATGATGGATTAATCTGCATTAATGATTAGTTTGACCTCTTTATGTTCAGAACTGTTTTGTATCCCAGACCCGTTAGAAAAGAACTACGTCCACATACTTTTGTCCACATACAGTCGTTTAAAATCTGTGCATCATTCGTTCATTCATTTTTTTAAAAAATAAGACAACGAAAAAAACAACTGGTTTGTTCATTATTTGTTTCCAAAACGAAAAAAAAAAGAAGATAATAATGCATTTATTTTGGTTTTCCTTTTTGTCTTTAAATGAATAATAGAAAAAAAAACAGTTTTCCATTTAATCCAATTTTGACCTGAAGTCAAAATAATAAAATATAAATGAATGTTAACAACTGGACTAAAGGTCATTATGTTCTGATACTGTGGTCATATCTTCAGGTCTTAAATAGGACATAGGTTTACATCTGTGTCAGTGCGGGTCAAAGGTCATTTCTGTTTTACTCAAGTTACTTCAGTTCAAAATTGGCTAAAATTGAAAATGGCCGTTATGTGTTTTTTCTTTTATTCATTTAAACACAAAAAAAAAAAAAGAAAAACCGCATCGTTATTCATTTTTTCATTTTGGTTTTGGAAACAAATAATGAAGAAACAACTTGTTCCTTTGTCTTATTTTTTGCTTTTATTTTGAAAAACTAATAAAGGAATGACACAGATTGTTTAACTCTATTCAACATCAGGTCGTGGAGTCGCTGTGTCCCGACGCTTCCTATTAGTCTTGATTAGAACAGCAGTGTACAGGGCGCACCCCCTCACTATGCCCCTCCCCCTTGCCCCCCCCCCTCCATGCTCCGTACTGTACTCATTAGTGGTACGACTCAGCATCTTGGCCTCCATTTCACTGGGTGACTGTAGCGTCTGAGTCACCTCTACACCCTCCACCATGTCGCTGTTGTCTGATCTGAGCACGTGCGAGCTCATTATTAGCATCTGCAGCTTTTGGTTTGGGGGGGAAACCTTGTCATGTGACACCGAGTACGTTTACATGCACTTAGAATTTTTAATTATTGCCTTTACTCTGATTAAGGACTGAACTGGAGTTTCCCACAAGGCCTTGTTTACATGTCGGAAAGAGAAATTCCAATTACTGTTCCGCTCACGGACGCTAGGTGGTGCTACACGCCCGTGGACCACAACCATTTAGATATGGACCACAACCATGTAGATATGGACCACAACCATTTAGATATGGACCACAACCATTTAGATATGGACCACAACCATGTAGATATGGACCACAACCATTTAGATATGGACCACAACCATTTAGATATGGACCACAACCATGTAGATATGGACCACAACCATGTAGATATGGACCACAACCATTTAGATATGGACCACAACCATTTAGATATGGACCACAACCATGTAGATATGGACCACAACCATGTAGATATGGACCACAACCATTTAGATATGGACCACAAGCATTTAGATATGGACCACAACCATGTAGATATGGACCACAACCATGTAGATATGGACCACAACCATACAGATATGGACCACAACCATGCAGATATGGACCACAACCATACAGATATGGACCACAACCATGCAGATATGGACCACAACGATGTAGATATGGACCACAACCATGCAGATATGGACCACAACCATGCAGATATGGACCACAACCATTTAGATATGGACCACAACCATGTAGATATGGACCACAACCATACAGATATGGCCCACAACCATGTAGATATGGACCACAACCATTTAGATATGGACCACAACCATTTAGATATGGACCACAACCATTTAGATATGGACCACAACCATTTAGATATGGACCACAACCATGTAGATATGGACCACAACCATTTAGATATGGACCACAACCATTTAGATATGGACCACAACCATTTAGATATGGACCACAACCATTTAGATATGCACCACAACCATGTAGATATGGACCACAACCATTTAGATATGGACCACAACCATTTAGATATGGACCACAACCATAAAGATATGGGCCACAACCATGTAGATATGGACCACAACGATGCAGATATGGACCACAACCATACAGATATGGACCACAACCATTTAGATATGGACCACAACCATGCAGATATGGACCACAACCATTTAGATATGAACAACAACCATGTAGATATGGACCACAACCATGTAGATATGGACCACAACCATACAGATATGGACCACAACCATGCAGATATGGACCACAACCATTTAGATATGGACCACAACCATGTAGATATGGACCACAACCATGTAGATATGGACCACAACCATGTAGATATGGACCACAACCATTTAGATATGGACCACAACCATGCAGATATGGACCACAACCATTTAGATATGGACCACAACCATTTAGATATGAACCACAACCATGTAGATATGGACCACAACCATGTAGATATGGACCACAACCATGCAGATATGGACCACAACCATTTAGATATGGACCACAACCATGTAGATATGGACCACAACCATTTAGATATGGACCACAACCATGCAGATATGGACCACAACCATTTAGATATGGACCACAACCATTTAGATATGAACCACAACCATGTAGATATGGACCACAACCATGTAGATATGGACCACAACCATACAGATATGGACCACAACCATGCAGATATGGACCACAACCATTTAGATATGGACCACAACCATGTAGATATGGACCACAACCATTTAGATATGGACCACAACCATGTAGATATGGACCACAACCATTTAGATATGGACCACAACCATGCAGCATCTCAGTGTATTTCATATGTACTGTTAAACTCTCATGTATGACAGTAACATATATGTTGTCATGGTGACTCTGGTGACTTCAGAAGGGGGCGTGTCCAGGCCAATCTTAGTTGAGCTAAGGTCGGCAGTGTTTACACGATTACAATCACATGATCTGACTTCTCAAACTCCAGTTGGATTCGGTTTCACTGCAATTAATGTTTTTACGTGACTTAGAAAACTGCGACTTTAATCAGTGAAAGGCGACAATTCAAATTTCTCTAAGTGCATGTAAACATACCTACTACAAGGGGGGGGGGGTAACTGTACTCACCTGGTGCTATCTTTATGATTATTAGGCAAAACAAGGATAGAAAGTCTGCTAAAGAAAGTCATGTATTTGGGCAAAACTCTATATAAACTATTTGACTGTGACGTGCTTGTGTTTCTATCTGCTTTGCTCCTATTTAAACAAATAAATGCAAAAAAAGCAGAAAAAAACAGCATTGTCTTCTTGCTTCTTTTTGTTCAGAGGAACAGTATCGGTTGCAGGTTTCTGTCAGTGTGTTTGTGTCACACTCAGGGCATGTGAACGCAGACGAGCACCCAGCACGTGTTAGGATTCTCGTGTTCGCTGATCAGAAGCTCCAAAGATGAATTGTGGTTCCGTCAAAAATGAAGTCCAGCCAAGGATGAGTTCTGGATTCCATCGGGCTCGAGACAGTTCAGTATTTTTCAAATGAATGTGTTTGTCATCAGTGTTTGATACAAGTTTAGTTTTGAAAACCTGTCAAAAAGATATTACGTCAAAATTTTAATGTTTCAGTAAAAAATCTGCATCAGCATGGAGGCGAAACGTTGCTGAAAATGATGCAATTCACATGCCACACCCCTACAAGAGAACAATAGAAGACGTAGTGTGCATGCGCTCACATCCTTTTTCTACCGATGTGGGTGTGAACACGGCACCGTATCCAGATCTTCCTATTCTGGGACCCGTTTTCCAAAGATATAATTTCGGGGTACCCATGACACCATTTTGACGAAAGGCCAATCAGTACGTAGGTTTCACGCAAGTTAGTTTCCGTGCAGATGAGGTCAAAGTAAAACATGTTTCTTCTCAAAACAGTATGTGTTTGAATGTGTGGTTTATTTGCAAAACAAAATCGTCACAGAACAAAAACTAACACCTCATGTTTGCTTTGAGCAATTTATTTATTATTTATGTGTCATGTGTTTGGGTGGTGGGAGGAGCCAGAGTAGCCAGAGTAGCCGGAGTAGCCAGAGTAAACGCACGCAGACATTCCACACAGAAAGGTCTGGTGTGGGAATAGAACCAAAAACCTTCTGTCTGTGAGGCACCAGTGTTAACTACTGCACCATCGTGGCATCCAAACCCGAATATCATTAAAAATATTTTTCAATGACCCACAACTGTGGATGACCCGCGCAAAACTGATTGGAGCAAAATTAGAATGTTGCTCTGGCCTTTGAAATGAAAACGGCTCTGAGCTCTGACCAAATTTTGCGCACTCACTCGGCGGTCTCTCCGCACTCGCTCGGCACTCTCTCCGCACTCGCTCTGCGCTCTCTCCGCACTCACTCGGCACTCTCTCCGCACTCGCTCTGCGCTCTCTCCGCACTCGCTCGGCACTCTCTCCGCACTCGCTCGGCGCTCTCTCCGCACTCGCTCGGTGCTCAGCTCCGTTCACATGCTCTGGTCTCAGTCCTTCGTCCTTGTGAGACTGACGACATTAAGTCCAAACTCCATCCACATGGAAGAGAATCCACGCTCATCCCAGACTGCGCCACATTCTGGCATGACTTCTGCCGTCCTCTGCCGCCGCTGCATGTTGCCTCAGTGTCACAACTGATGAATATATTATTTCTGCACCTTGTCTCGTAATATATTCAAGAAACTCATGACAGATTGTTTATTTTAATGCAACATGCACACCAGAGGATGTGGAGAAACTTATTCCAGAATAAAATGTCATGTGCTTCTTATGGTCCTCAGGTTATTGTACAATGACTGCAGTTATTTCTGCTCTTTTCAATGCTACAGCTTCTGTCTATTCTCTCATATTTCAGCCAGATTTTAACCCAGGGGTTTTCAAATGATGGGATAATGAGCCTCCCCTAAAACAACCTAAAGCAGCTGAACACCCCTGTGGTAGCGTATGTGAGGATGTGACCTGTGGATGATGCTGTGTCCAGTCTGTTGTGTGCTAATGAGTGACATTCTGATTCATTTGAAGGGTTGTGCTAAAACAGTACCACTACATACAACTCTGCCAGCCAATCCGAGACATTGGCTGGGTGCAGACTCTAAAGCAACACCTGTGGGGCTGTGCTCTTCCCAATCCCAGGTAACAGCAGAGGCCTACCGCTGTCATAGTGAGACCACGAGCCGCCAACGCCGCTCATATCCATCCATACACGCTCATTTACTTTGCTTTTCTACTCCAGTGGCACAGTTTACCTTTTTCTAGGCCTGGGCGATATTTTTAGACATGGACAGTTTAGACATTTACTGCAGGCTTTTGTTGCACATGATTTCCTACAGCATTTGGGAACTTCTGGAGCCCTGAAACCATCCTCTAGTTCAACTGAAGCTAAGCTAACTTTACCTTCATATCCTGTACTAGAGTTAATATAACTAGCCTAGCTTTAGCTTCATTTCCTGTACTACTTATTATAACTAGCCTAGCTTTAGCTTCATTTCCTGCACTAGTGCTAATATGACTAGCCTAGATTTAGCTCCATTTCCCGTACTAGAGTAAATATAACTAGCCTAGCTTTAGCTTCATTTCCTGTACTACTTATTATAACTAGCCTAGCTTTAGCTTCATTTCCTGTACTAGAGTAAATATAACTAGCCTAGTTTTAGCTTCATTTCCTGTACTACTTATTATAACTAGCCTAGCTTTAGCTTCATTTCCTGTACTACTTATTATAACTAGCCTAGCTTTAGCTTCATTTCCTGCACTAGTGCTAATATAACTAGCCTAGCTTTAGCTTCATTTCCTGTACTACTTATTATAAGTAGCCTAGCTCTAGCTTAATTTCCTACACTAGTGCTAATATAACTAGCCTAGCTTTAGCTCCATTTCCTGTACTAGAGTAAATATAACTAGCCTAGCTTTAGCTTCATTTCCTGTACTACTTATTATAACTAGCCTTGCTTTAGCTTCATTTCCTGTACTAGAGTTAATATAACTAGACTAGCTTTAGCTTCATTTCCTGTACTACTTATTATAACTAGCCTAGCTTTGGCTTCATTTCCTGCACTAGTGCTAATATAACTAGCCTAGCTTTAGCTCCATTTCCTGTAGTAGACTTAATATAACTAGCCTAGCTTTAGCTTCATTTCCTGTACTACTTATTATAACTAGCCTAGCTTTAGCTTCATTTCCTGTACTAGTGCTAATATAACTAGCCTAGCTTTAGCTTCATTTCCTGCACTAGTGCTAATATAACTAGCCTAGCTTTAGCTTCATTTCCTGTACTAGTGCTAATATAGCTAGCTTAGCGTTAGCTTCATTTCCTGTACTAGAAAAAAAATTACCAAAAAAAAAGTTAATTAACTTCTTGGGAAAAAAGGGAGCTGTTATTTTTCCTCCATATCGCCCAGTCCTAAAACCACCACCACATTCTAGTCCTCAGGTCATAGGTCTTCTAGTTCTCTTCCATATGGACACTAGAGTGCAGTAGTGAGGGTGAGGGGGGGGGGGGGTCACATCCCTACACGTTGGACTCCTTAAGGAGGTTTTTGTTAAAGGGATTATCCAGAGTAAAAAGCAGTTTAGTTCATTTTTAGAGGATTAACAGTTCATACATATACATTCAAATCACATCATTTGGAGGAATTGACATTTTACTGTTTTGATCCAAACTGTTAATATGGAAGTGATTTGGACAAACTCTATTTTTAGACTAACTCTCCTCAAGTTCTAAATGCTTACATTGTGATGTTGTTTAGAACTTTAGAAGAGTTGGTCTAAAAATAGTTTCATATCAGTGAAAAAGACACGCCCTAATCATTTCCATGTTAACACAGTTTGGCTCAAAACAAATGTTCATTCGAATGATGTGATTTTAATGTCTATGTATGAACTGTCTCTAAAAATGAACTAAACTGGTTTTTACTGCAGTTAATCTCTTTAAGGTGGTTTTTCTTAAGGAGGCCTCAGGTTTAGTCCAGTCAGAATGCTCCCTCTCATATATTCCAGTGGTTTGACCCATGTGCATGTACACACACACACACACACACACACACACACACGCCTGTTGAATGATTCTCCAGCACGTATGAGGCCGGTTTCAAAACGGAAGTTCAGTGTCCATAATACAGTCTGTTTTCCACTCATGCTGAAGCATGCCACACTGTTTTCTGTTTGACCTGCAATCTGATTTCACATTTAAATATAGAGTTTGCACCAGGTTTAACTTAACTGATAGTAAAAGGTAAGTGGAAGTGCATGTTACTTTCCATTTGAGTTCATTTAACTGGATTTTATTGATCTTCAGTGTGTTTTTTTCTGCCCCAGAACACCCCGAGACCCTCATTGCATCAGCCTTCTGTTTGCAATAATGTCCCCGTGAGTCACTGAAGGTGAATGGAAACTGTCCAAATCAATAACCTGTCCAATACGTCCTGATGAACAGCTTTCCTTCCAACAGCCCAGTGGATCCAGCCAACAGCCCAGTGGATCCAGCTGCACTAACTGCACACTTTAGCTCAGGGAGGGGGCCACGTTCAGCCCAATATGGTGTCAAGTGGGTCAGACCAGTCTAATAATAACAAAGAAAGTTACATCAAGGAAGTCTTTACATCTACAAAGTATTAATTAATGGACCTGTTTACATGAGTTTTTATTCCTGTTTAATTCAGAATAAAGGTTCATTCCTCTTTCAGTTGAACCTAATTCCAGTTGAAAATGATAATTCACTAATTAGACTGAATTCACAATAAAGTCACAGGTTTATTCTGATCTGAATTCAATAATTCCTCTGACATGGAAACACTTCATTCCTCTGCAACATTACTCCTGACGTTCTGCACATGCTCCTGGTCTGGTCGCCATGACGATACACATATTCAAACATAGACATATCATGCTATAACTTAATCAGTACTGGATACACACACACACACACACACACACACACACACACACACACACACACACATATATATATAAAAGAGAAATGATCAATATTGCAAAAGGTCAAAGGTCAAGGTGGCATTTAGTAGAAAGGTCAAAATCACATTATTGGCTCTAATTCAACAACAGGTTACCACAGAAACATAAAATTGGCACAAAATAGGGGTGACTTTTTCTGAATACTTATTTTGTATGTAAATCTGATAGAATGTTAGTTTTCAAATTAAAACAAGGAGAAGAGCGTGTTATATTTAGGTCATAAATGATGTTCTGGTCTGACTCACTGTAGTCTGAACTGAAATGATGTGAACATTGTTAATCCATGTATCATTCGTTCATTTGTTTGTCAAAGTAAAACCAGAAGTAAGACAACGAAACAACAACTCGTTTCTTCATTATTTGTTTCCAAAACCAAAATGGAAAAACAAATAATGATGCATATTTTCAGTTTTCCTTTTGGTGTTTAAATAAATAATAGAAAAAACAGATGGCAGCAGTTTTCCGTTTTATCCAATTTTGACCTGAAGCAAATTGAGCAAACTGGAAATAAATCTTAAAAACTGAAAGAAACATGTGAATGAATTTTTAATTTTCTCCGTGGTCATATGTTCAGGTCTTAGGGTGACCCTCTTAGTTTCCCCAAATAGGACGTAGGTTTCCATCTGTGTCACTGAGGTTCAAAGGTCATTTCTGGTTTACTCAGGGCCAGTTCTGGTCAATGTGGTTCCCTAGGCGAACACCCTTCTTTCCTATTTGTGGAATTATAAATGATCATCTGTAAATATAGTGTCCTACATCTGATGGAGTACAGGCACAACATTATGCAATAAAAAGTCCAAATTCCCACTCACTAATCACAACCAGAATTAATCCAAATATAAGGTGCACTGTGACCAAATTAAAGTATTTTAAGTTCACCTTATAGTCCAGAACATACTGTATCTTAATATTCTAATTCTGTGGGACTTGTCCCCTCCATCTGGTGGCCTAGGCGACCACCTAGTCTGACTATGACTGACGCCGGCCCTGGGTTTACTCAACTTTTTTCAGGTCAAAATTGGACAAAACGGGAAATAGCCATTATCCATTTTTTCTATTATTCATTCAAACACAAAAAGAAAACTGAAAAACCACATCGTTATCCATTGGGTTTTTTTGTTTGTTTTTTTTTCATTTTGGTTTTGGAAACAAATAATGAAGAAACTACTTGTTTTTTCGTTGTCTTATTTTTGGTTTTATTGTGAAAAACAAATGAACAAATGATACATGGATAATTGTTAAAATATTCAGCGTAATTTTCAACCCACTGGGCTGGATCGAACCCTTTTGTTTTGGGGGGGGGTCACTCCAGCGTTGTCCTCCATGTTCTTGGACATGTCTGTAAAATGAGTGGTCCCAGGGTGCTGGGCTGAGTCCAGAGCGTGTCCCCACTGGGAGAATGAGCTCACGGCGTGTCTCTTTGTGTCTCCTCTTCTTCTTCTGGTGTCTTAACTCTGTGCTGCCTCCTAGAGACGCTCAAGACGAGCTACTCCGACCCCGTCATCATCATTCCCAGGGTGCTTCTGGAGGAGAACCACAGCCTCCACTGGAGCGACCCGAGCCCCGGCGGAGCGGCGGAGTCGTACGATTCGCCCTGGACGTGAACCAGATGGAGTAGTCTGGTGGGGGGCAGGGGGGGCAGAGCCACCTCCGCCTCTGTCCTGTAAATATCTAGCGTTTGCATTAGAGCAGGGGTGTCAAACTCATTTTAGGTCAGGGGCCACATACAGCTTCATATGATGTAAACTGGGCCAGACCAGGATAAGAATATAAACAAGTAATGCCACAAGAAGCCCCGCCCCCTTGCACACATTTGACCTGATTGGCCACATATGGGATCATTGTGAAACCCAGAGGTGGTCTAAGTACTGACATTCTGTACTCAGTTACTATGGTGGACAGACAGGAAACTACATGTGCTTCATGGGGTTTTGAACCCCCAACCAAGCCTCCAAGGCAACTGTGCCCCACCCATAGTGGCTCTAGCCAATCACAGTACACGAGGTAGATTTTTGTATTTTTCCCTGAGGAGATCCAGTTGAGCCCAGGTGAGTCTGTTGTGAACTGTGGTGAACTGTGTGTAACTGTCAATACTGCAGTTGTATGGTTCCCTGCTAATGCTAATGAGCTAAGCTATGTCTGGTTACCTGAATAGGCAGCTATGGTAATGAGCTAATTAGCTCATTGCCCTTTTTCCCACCAGTTTTTTCCTTCTTTTTTCTTTTCCCCCTTTTCTCCTTTTTCCACATCATTGCCCTTCTTTTTTCCAATTTTTTTCTTTGTTGCCCTTTTTTTCGCATGTTTTCCTCGTTTTTGCCCTTCTTTTTTTCTCTTTGAAATGTTGTAAACTGTGTGTAACTGTGAAAACTGCAGTTGTCATATAAGCTATGTATGGTTACCTGAATAGGCAGGTATGCTAATGAGCTAATTAGCTTTTTATTGTTAAGGAGGTTTAGCATAGAAATCAGACTGCTTTTGTATTTGCTTTTAAAAATACCCATCTTACCCAAATACCCAAAAGACCATCTGAAACACCACTGATATTAAAAGCATTCCCTGCCAACTTAATGTAAATTCACACAATTGTGTGTTTACAGACTGACTATTATAACTAATATATGCTAACATTTGGTTTAGCAAAAGTTACCTTCAACACTTAAAATGCTTTAATTTCAGTGGTGTTTCAGATGGGTCTTTTGGGTATTTGGGTAAGATGGGTATTTTTAAAACAAATACAAAAACAGTCTGATTCTGCTGCTAAACCTCCTCAACAGTAAAAAGCTAATTAGCTCATTAGCATTTCACAGGTTACAGCTAAATAACTTAATCAAGGTACAGACAATTCAACTTCACTCAACTGGACCATTGTCGAGTCCCCCTCAGTAAAAAATACAAAAATCTACTTGGAGTGCTGTGATTGGCTGGAGCCGCTGGGGGCGTGGAGTGCCTTCCAGGCTCAAAACCCCATTAAGCACTACATGTAGGCTCCAAAATGGCATCATGACCTTTGACCTTGAGCAACCTGGAAAGATGAAACCCATCTCACATTTTGAGAGGGACATGTCCATTAAGAGGTCAAATGTGTGCAAGAGGGCGGGGTTTGTTGTCACATGTTATGCCAGTATATTCCTGGTCTGAGCCACTGTAGATGGAACTGAACCTAAAATGAGGTGAACTTCCTCCACTGTTAATATGTTCAGTGTCATTTTTGCTTTTCACTGATTCATCCCAGGGGCCACATTGAATCCTTTGGCGGCTGGATTTGACTCCCGGGCTGCATGTTTGACTCCTGTGGATTACAGGAAAAGAGTTAAATCTCATGGAAAAGCATCCATGAGGAGACCCATGTATCCAATCACGCATGTTTAAGATGGCATCGTGTCAAAGGTCACAGCTATTTGACCCCTGGTGCAATGTCACAGCTCATGTCTATTTGACCCTCAGTGTCATGTCAAAGGTCAGGGCTATTTGACCCCCGACATTATGACCCATGGCATTATCACAAAGGTCACACCTATTTGACCCCTGGTGTCATGTCAAAGGTCATGGTTATTTGACCCCCAGCGTCATGTCAATGGTTGGAGCTATTTTACCCCGTGCATCATGTCAAAGATGACAGGTATTTGACCACTGGCATTATCACAAAGGTCACAGCTTTTTGACCCCTGACATCATGTCCAAGGTCAGAACCATTTGACCCTTGGCACCATGTCAAAGGTCACAGCTATTTGACCCCTGGCATCATGTCAAAGGTCACAGCTATTTGACCCCTGGCGTCATGTCAAAGGTCACAGCTATTTGACCCCTGGCGTCATGTCAAAGGTCACAGCTATTTGACCCCTGACATGTCAAAGGTCAGAACCATTTGACCCTTGGCATCATGTCAAAGGTCACAGCTATTTGACCCCTGGCGTCATGTCAAAGGTCACAGCTATTTGACCCCTGACATCATGTCCAAGGTCAGAACCATTTGACCCTTGGCATCATGTCAAAGGTCACAGCTATTTGAGCCCTAGCATCATGTCAAAGGTCAGAACCATTTGACCCTTGGCATCATGTCAAAGGTCACAGCTATTTGACCCCTGGCGTCATGTCAAAGGTCACAGCTATTTGACCCCTGACATCATGTCCAAGGTCAAAACCATTTGACCCTTGGCATCATGTCAAAGGTCACAGCTATTTGATCCCTGGCGTCATGTCAAAGGTCACAGCTATTTGACCCCTGGCATCATGTCAAAGGTCACAGCTATTTGACCCCTGGCGTCATGTCAAAAGTCACAGCTATTTGACCCCTGGCGTCATGTCAAAGGTCAGAACCATTTGACCCTTGGCATCATGTCAAAGGTCACAGCTATTTGACCCCTGGCGTCATGTCAAAGGTCACAGCTATTTGACCCCTGGCGTCATGTCAAAGGTCACAGCTATTTGACCCCTGACATCATGTCAAAGGTCAGAACCATTTGACCCTTGGCATCATGTCAATGGTCACAGCTATTTGACCCCTGGCGTCATGTCAAAGGTCACAGCTATTTGACCCCTGGCATTATCACAAAGGTGCTACATCTACTGTTTATTGTTTTGTTCCATTCATTGTTATTTTAACAGATTTATGTGAATATTATTAGAAATATTTCACCATAAAGTGCTTATATGATAATTACTATAACTGTACTGTACATTGGTTGGTTTTAGTGTAAATAAATACAGTATAACTTGATTTTGTTTGACTGTACTCTGTGATTTATATGTTCAACACACTTATTTAAGTTCATTGTGTATTTCTTATTTATTTGTGTTGGTGTGAGTCTAGAGCTGCACAATATATGACATGTGCCGTGTTCTAATACTCATACTATCATCAGTACACTTACACACAGTACACGTTCACTAAGTATTATTTTTCAGCAGGTAAGGTTACCGGAAAAAATACATCTTTATTTTTCTTACCAAGATAGATGCTATTGTAAAATGTACTGTATTTTCCGGACTATAAGGTGCACTTAAAATGGTTACATTTTCTAAAAAAAAAACCAACCATAAAAAGCCTTATATATGGATTAATTGTGGTTGTGTTTAGTGACTTGGAATTCAAGCTTTTTATCTCATAATTGTAACTTTTTATTTCATAATTTAAACTTTTTATCTCTTAATTTTTGTTTTTTATCTCATAATTTTGGCTTTTTATATCATAATTTTTACTTTTTATCTAATAATTTTTGCTTTTTATCTCATAATTTTGGCTTTTTATATCATAATTTTTACTTTTTATTTCATAATTTAAACTTTTTATCTAATAATTTTTGCTTTTTATCTCATAATTTAGACTTTAGAATTTAGACTTCAGTTAATGTGCCTTATAATCCAGTGCGCCTTATATGTGAATAAGCTAAAATAAAAGAAACCATTTATTTATTTTTATTAACCATTTATCTTATAATACAGAAAATATGGTATTTTACTTTTTAATCCAAACCACCACTGATGTTTTAACACTGTCACCATAACAATTCATGCAGATCAAAGGCAGTTTCTCACGTCACTTCTGCTACGTAGGTAATATATAGACAATATGGCGGCTGTTGAATACGAAATGTGTACATAACTCCACACAGACGCTTTTAGGGGCATCATGTGGGAACTTATAGTACACCTAACTTTGTTGTGATTAGAAATGGGACGCCCTCCGTACCCACAGACAGAGCAGTAAGTACAGATATTGGAAGTAAGTAAAAGTTAAATGTTCTTCACTTCTATAGTTGTTCCACCTTCATGGTTCAAAGTTCTTTACATTAGCCTCACATTCACCCATTCACACACACTCATACACCAGTAGGTTTCTAAGGTCAAAGGTCAGTCCTACTGGGAGACTAAGGCTGAGTGTCATTTCACCTCTTCTCTGTTTGTGTGTCCACGTGTTGGGGTAGGGCTGTCAGTTCAGGTTAAGGCAGAGTGGGAGGGGAAGGGGAGGGGCTTCATAGGCAGACTCCAAACAGAGAGGTACGAGAAGTTTCCCACACTATAAACTCGAATGTTCAGAATAATTAAATATATTCAGTTACTGTAACATGTTTTACTTTTTAAGTTCAACTAATATTTTTTATTAAGGTGAACTATTGTGGATATAAGTGAACAACATAGATGAGGTTCAACTGAGAGGAATGAAGTCATTAAATGATGAGAATGATATTGTTCTGTTATTTCTATAGTTTCAAATAAGGATGATTGAAAAAAAATAACTTAACTGATGTAGTAGACCAGGGGTTCTCAAACTTTTTTGGCCCAGGTCCCCCTTGGAGGGGTGACATTTTTCCATGTCCCCCCTCATCCTCGCGATACTGAAAATGATAAAAAACCACTTCAACAATGATTATTATGAAACAATGATAACCTTTTTTAATAGTGCTTTTGTGCAAACCAGCCACATTTTCAGGTATTATAATATAAATGAACACTTCAGAAACAACAATTTTAAATAATTTTAAAATAATAAACGGAACAAAAGACACACAAAACCGTGTGTGTGTGACAGACAGACAGACAGACAGACAGACAGACAGACAGACAGACAGACAGACAGACAGACAGACAGAGACTTAATGAGAGGGATGATCTTGTCAAACTCAATATAACTATCAATGTACTTTCTCTTTTTAGGGTTAGGGCGTTTGTTTTTGTCATTGTCATTTTCATTGTCATTTCTTTTACCACTTCTTGAGGAACTTGGCGGACACAAAAATCGATCCATGTTCGCTGCAGGGTGGCTAAAAATAGCCTGTGACTCCCTCCGTCTCAATTTAGTCAAGCTGGCGTCAAACAGCACTGTTACTTCCGCCCGCTCGCTACAAAATAAAACTTCTGCATTTCAAAATAAAACAGCAAAAATTTTTTAAAAATAAAACAAAACTGTGAATAATTTCGCGTACCCCTTGGACATGCGCCACGTCCCCCTAGGGGTCCGCGGACCCCAGTTTGAGAACCTTGGTAGTAGATGATGAAATATAATTTCAGAGCAAAATCCACCAATATCTGTCACACAAAAAAAACTGCAATCACAAAACAGTCATTTTATTCACAGGCTGTGGTTCAGTTGGTAGAGCGGGTCGTCCAATGACTGAAGGGTCCAAGGTTCACGTCCCAGCTCTGGCTGTCCACAAGTCCAAGTGTCCACATGTCCAAGTGTCCTTGGACAAAGACACTGAACCCAGTCTTAGTCTCCCAGTAGGACTGACAGAACCTTAGAATAATAAGTACTGTTTTCATTTAATTATACTTTAATAAGCATCTACATTTTAGTGATGGAGCATTTAGCCTCACAGCACGAAGACCCAGGTTCGATTCCCAGACCATGTGGGCCTTTCTTTATGGACTTTACATGTTTCTCTTCCTGTGTCTGGATGGTTTCCTCCCCCATCACCCAAAAACATGTTTGTTTGGGTTAAATCCTCCAGCAGGTGATTCTGACCATGAGCCTGGCTCCATGTCCGCCCATGGGTCCGCCCATGGGTCCGCCCATGGGTCCGCCCATGGGTCCGCCCATGGGTCCGCCCATGGAGAGAAAATCCAAAGAGCTCAGGAAGAGTGGAACATTTTTTTGAAAGTGCTCTTCGGTGTGGGGAAAAAATATATATAATCTAATCAAAAAAGTGGGGTCCAAGGCACTCTCCAATCAAATGAGTCAAAAGCCTTTATTGATACATGGCTACTATAAATAAAAACATTGAACTGGGCCACTAACCCACACGTAGCGTATGCTGCACAGACAAACAAAGAACCAATGAATGACACCTGCAGCAGCTCATGACGTCACAAACCTGATAATTGGTTTGTGTTTTATTAGATTGTATTTTTTTAAGTTCATCAACTTAAAATAATTGAGGCAATTGATTGCCTTAAATGTTTTAAGTTTGTCACACTTTTCCTTTGGTGTGGGTAGTGTGTGCAGAAAAGGCACTCAGATTAATTACCAGAGCATTCAAAAATTACAAAGTACTTTTAGAACTCCTCAAAAAATACTCAAAAAAAATACTCAAAAAAACTGGGATAATGGCAGGTTTCCAAAGCAGCAAGACAGAGTTTTACAAAAACAGTTGTTTTTTTTTATTCACCTTTGGTTGCTCCCAATCACCATGTACAGGAAATGCAGAATATTTACACCAGCAGCATTTGCAGGTTTTAGCCAGAGCGGCCCTAGGTCTGCCCTCCAGGTAGCCCTTTACTGACTGATCTGAGCAGTGGCAGGGTTCCTTATAAAGGCTAAGCCCCGCCTCCTGGATCACACCATACCTGCCTAACTTCCCCCAAAGAGGCTAAATCTAGGTTCAATACCTTTCCAATTTGCCTGAAAAGCATTCACATAACCTACTAATGAGTAGAAATACTTAAAGCTTTTTCACATAACACCATACTTTATGTACAAACAGGTACAGGTGGTATGGTCCAGTGGGCTGGACCAGCCATGCTCCCTAATTACTGACAGGCACTATAAAAGGAAACCCCATCCTTCATTCAGGTCCTTTCCCACTGCTCAGACATCAGGTAAGATGAACAGCATAGTGTCAACCTTTTGACCAAGCTCAACACATAAATAATAAAGAACACTGATGACTTTATTTACTTTTACAACTAAGGGGAAAAAATAACAGGAAACTGAAATATAGTTCAATAACACAGGAACCAAACCAATTGCTGTAAAGTTAGCCTAGTGTGTGTGCACCCACCAAGCTACACTGGCCTGTTACCTGGCTACTGTGTTTGGGAAATGTGGATATTGGGATGTGTGTGGATCAGTGGCAGGGCTGAACTGACACAAAGTTATTCAGGTTTACAGTGTAGAATATAATGTAAATCCTTTTCAAAATGGCAGCATCTATGAAAGAAGTACACAAATGTAGTATTTATAATTAAGAGTTTTTCATTTGTGATAACTGTTGTATTGTATAAAGTTTGATATTGTCGCAATGTGTAATAGTCTTTTTAACCATAAAACACACAAGGAAAAAAAAAAGTGCTACTTCTGTAAACGTAGAGTCATCAGTCGATGCACTTCTCTCACTCGTTGCAGATATTAGTAAAAATATGTTCATAACCAGGTGAACAACATAACGACAGCAGCAGACATGTTTTACTTCTGGTTAAAGCTGTGGTTTTTGGTTACGTAAAAACTGGTGGAGTGAAGGTGAGTGTTGAAGGGGTGTCCCAGTACAGGCCACGCCCCTTATAGCTCTGTGTGAAGGGTTAGGGCTGAAATGAGATTCAGTCTAAGTCAGGGTTCAGTGTGTTGCTCAAGGACACTTCAACATGTGGACAGCCAGAGCTGGGACGCAAACCACCGACCCTTCAGTCATTGGACGACCCGCCCACCTGCTGAGCCACAGTATGGGTACCACCCCTGACACAGCAGGGGACGTTACCAGGCTTCAGCTGAGCTGGATAATGAGCTGATCATTTGAATCAGGTGTGTTCTGGATGTGCAAGTATAGACCAGGAAATTAACATCAGCAAAGCAGAAGTAAAACTACAGTGAACAGAAGACTGGAAGGAATGTTTATAACCCATGAAGTAGGACGACCAGCAGGAAGAGGGACACACACGGGGTCAGTTCTGGTCAAAGTGGTTCCCTAGGACAACACTAGGTCAACACTAGGTCAACACTAGGTCAACACTAGGCCAACACAAGGCCAACACAAGGCCAACATTAGGCCAACACTAGGGCAACACTAGACCAACACTAGGCCAACACTAGGCCAACACTAGGCCAACACTAGGCCAACACTAGGCCAACACTAGGCCAACACTAGGCCAACAGTAGGCCAACAGTAGGCCAACACTAGGCCAACACTAGGCCAACACTAGGCCAACACTAGGCCAACACTAGGCCAACACTAGGCCAACACTAGGCGAACACTAGGTGAACACTAGACCAACACTAGGCCAACACTAGGCTAACACTAGGCCAACACTAGGGCAACGTTAGGCCAGCACTAGGCCAGCACTAGGCCAACACTAGGCCAACACTAGGCCAACACTAGGGCAACACTAGGCCAACACTAGGCCAACACTAGACCAACACTAGGCCAACACTAGGGCAACACTAGGCCAACACTAGGCCAACACTAGGCCAACACTAGGCCAACATTAGAGCAACACTAGAACAACACTAGGCCAGCACTAGGCCAACACTAGGTCAACACTAGGCCAACACAAGGCCAACATTAGGCCAACACTAGGGCAACACTAAGCCAACACTAGACCAACACTAGGCCAGCACTAGGCCAACATAGGGCCAACACTAGGTGAACACTAGACTAACACTAGACCAACACTAGGCCAACACTAGGCTAACACTAGGCCAACACTAGGGCAACGTTAGGCCAACACAAGGCCAACATTAGGCCAACACTAGGGCAACACTAGGCCAACACTAGACCAACACTAGGCAAACACTGGGCCAACACTAGGACAACATTAGGCCAACACTAGGCCAACACTAGACCAACACTAGGCAAACACTGGGCCAACACTAGGACAACATTAGGCCAACACTAGGACAACACTAGGCCAACACTAGACCAACAATAGCCAAACACTGGGCCAACACTAGGCCAACATTAGGCCAACACCCCTCTTTCCTTTTAGTGTAATTCTAAATGATCATGTGTAAACATAGTGTCCTACATCTGATGGAGTACGTACTGAGTGTCCATGAATAATCACTGTCAATGTTAACTTTAATGATTTATTTAACATTTTCCACACTATAAGGTGAACTGGATTATAAGGAGCATTAAGTGAAGATAAACAGTGATAATAACTATAAACATTGTTGAGTTGGAACAAAACAAAACACACTCTGATTCTGATAAATCAAACTTTAAAAAAGTCTAAATTCTGAGATAAAAAGTCAATATTATGTGATAAAAAAAGGCCAAATTACGTGATAAAAAGTAAAAAATATGCGATGAAAAACTTTACACTGAAAAAAAAAGCAAAATAAACAAGATGGTTTTAAATCACTTGTTAAATATAGAGGGGGGGAATCCTTTGAGAACTGTCACACAGGTTTTTATGGGTTCAAACAGGGTGAGGAGTTTTAAAAAAAAAGGCTGAAAACAAGTGAGTTGAATTCACACAAAAAGTAGAGTGAGTGCATCTAACAAAACAAAACAAAAACTAGGCCTGAGTCTATTTCTGTGTTTTCTGTCACATGTCCAAGGCGTCCACACACTTCATTCTGCTCCTCAGTCGATCACGTCTGTAAACTGGAATAATAATAATGAAGCTGTTTTATAAGAACTGGAAAAGGAAGTGTTGACTTGACCTGTCAGAAAAAAACACCGAATAATTCTCAAGATGAAGCGTCAATGGAGCCAAAACTGGCCTTTTTATTTATTATGTTTAGTGTTGAGTTCATTCTGTGGACGATTATGTCCTTTCATTTTATTCAACACAAAAAATGCAGAGAAAAAAAATATAGTACCGTATTTTCTGGACTATAAGGTGACACAAAAACCACAGTGCAGCTTATATATGGTGTAGCTGCTCCTGTGGTCACAATTAATCACACATCGACTGATGCTCGGTGTGAGAGATGGGGTTTTTTTTTGCTTTTTTTTTTATACACCGTACGTCATACACCGTGAAAAACTGAAATTAAATAAACAATACACGTTCAACACTGTCATATTCCCCAACCAATAATCATCCCAATATAAGATCCTCAGAATAAACACACAATACATAGAAGAATACAACTTCCCTTACTGTGTGCACCTTCCAACCAAAACACCAGGAGCTACTAACGTCCTACAGACACTGGCAACTGTCCAAACCAAACCAGGTACGTCTTCTGCATTATATGGGTCCACGGTTCTCAAACTGGGGTCTGCGGACCCCCATGTCCAGGGGTACGCGAAATTATTCAAGGTTTTTTTTTTTTTTTTTTTTTTGCTGTTTTATTTTGAAATGCAGAAGTTTTATTTTGTAGTGAGCGGGCGGAAGTAACAGTGCTGTTTGACGCCAGCTTGACTAAATTGAGACGGAGGGAGTCACAGGCTATTTTTAGCCACCCTGCAGCGAACATGGATCGATTTTTGTGTCCGCCAAGTTCCTCAAGAAGTGGTAAAAGAAATGACAATGAAAATGACAATGACAAAAACAAACGCCCTAACCCTAAAAAGAGAAAGTACATTGATAGTTATATTGAGTTTGACAAGCTCATCCCTCTCATTAAGTCTCTGTCTGTCTGTCTGTCTGTCTGTCTGTCTGTCTGTCTGTCTGTCTGTCTGTCACACACACACGGTTTTGTGTGTGTTTTGTTCCGTTTATTATTTTAAAATTATTTAAAATTGTTGTTTCTGAAGTGTTCATTTATATTATAATACCTGAAAATGTGGCTGGTTTGCACAAAAGCACTATTAAAAAAGGTTATCATTGTTTCATAATAATCATTGTTGAAGTGGTTTTTTATCATTTTCAGTATCGCGAGGATGAGGGGGGACATGGAAAAATGTCACCCCTCCAAGGGGGACCTGGGCCAAAAAAGTTTGAGAACCCCTGATATAGGTCACCTGACCGTCCATGTACGGCATTTTCCAATATATAAGAAAATACAAATATAAACTAGCTTAAATCAAAAATATTGTATGAACAACAAACAACAAAGATATTAATGCTTATAACAGAACAAGAAAATAAATAAATAAATAAATAAATAAATAAATAAATAATTCAGAAATTAATTGTAGTAGTGCTTAGTGACTGGGATTTTTGATTTTTTTTTATCTAATGAATTTGGCATTTTATTAAATGTTTCTTACTTTTTATCTCATAATTTTGACTTATCTCATAATTTTCACTTTTTATCGAATGATTTTCACTTCACTTAATGCGTCTTATAATCCAGTGCGCCTTATATAATAAGAATTTTTTTAAAAATCATTCATTAATCATTCAATATTTTCCTCATAGTGTGGAAAATACAGTAAAGATGCAGAAATCTACAAAAATTCCTAAAAATAAAGTAAAGTAACATAGAAAAGTAATGAAAAATCCCAAACATTCAAACTAGAACCAAACTCTTAGAGCAAAACTCTGCCAAGGAAGACCCCCCCCCCCCCCCCCCCCCAAGGAAGACAGGTCCACCAAGGAGGTTTTAAATTTGAGTCTGTCTGTCTGTCTGTCTGTCTGTCTGTCTGTCTGTCAGAAGGATTATGCAACAAGTTCTGAACAGATTATGATAACATTTTCAGTTGTTGTTAGTGTCACAAAGAACAAATGACACTTTGGTGGCGATCTGGAAACTGAACACTGTTACGGTAAATGGAGAATACATTTTAAAGTGATTCAGGAGGGGTAAGGGGTGAAATGGGATTCAGCTTTAATATGATGGAGGTTTTTAGATGATGAATCACTAATGAAACAGGATCATTAACCCTTTCATCCTCATAACCTCCATGCTGAAGAGCCTGCTCCACAAACTGACAATGAACTGCTTTAATTATGAATGATCTGTGAACAGCCATGACACACACACACACACACACACACACAC
>CM035796.1:47009753-47044753 GCA_020466265.1 Siphamia tubifer
AAAATGACCCACATGTCTGGGAGGAAAATGACCCACATGTCTGGTAGCAAAATGACCCACATGTCTGGGAGGAAAATGACCCACATGTCTGGTTCATTTAAAGGTTTAAAGGACTCATTCTATGCTTATTTATTAATATTGTTCTTCATTGTTATTGAATTCATTGTGTGTTGGTTCTATTTATAAAAACGTTCAGATTGTTTTGTTTCCAGTTGTTTTTTCACGGTAGAAAAATGAGTGGAGGTGGAACAACACAGTTTACTTCTACTTCCTCATACATGTTCATGACGCGCTGATGAGGCGTCTGTGATTGGCTCAGAATGTGTGAAGGAACACTCCCCCCTCCCCTCTGGCTCTGTGTGTGTTTACCATCCCAGAGTAACATCCAGCTAGGTTTGGTGACGTCACTTGTTTTGAAAACGTGCAGTAAAAAAACAGTCTTTATTTCCACAGAGACACATGAACCAGTTTGATCCAACAGTTTTTTACAGTTTGTGCAGCAGCTACTGTGGCGCCGCCTGCTCTAGTAGATGCTAATGCTAATGCTACTTCAGAATGGCTGCAATTGGGGAGGGGCTTAACCCCACATGCGTGACGCTTAAGTCCATGTGACGTCAGATGGACTGTCTTTTTCTGGGTACCTGGTTCCTGTTGCAGCCAGTGGAGGTGATGAACCACTGTTAAAGGAGCATGTGTTGGTAAGTCTGGGTGAGCCATCACCATGGTAACGCTGGGTGAGCCATCACCATGGTAATGCTGGGTGAGCCATCACCATGGTAACGCTGAGTGAACCATCACCATGGTAACGCCGGGTGAGCCATCAGATTCCAAAAGGACAAAAGTGGTTTTAATGGAATGACACCTTTAATAGTTTAATGTTCAGTCAGTGAAGACACAATTACCCACTGATACCAATAAATTCCATCTAAAATCTACATTTTCTTCAACTTTTCTCATATTTCATAAAACATTGGTACATTGTGAATATAACTTGTAAAGGGTTTATGGGGAAGTATTTGGGGAAAGTTTGTTGATAGAAACATTTTGATCTTGTAATTTTCTTTTTTTTTATTGCTCTAAAACCTTTTTTCTATATTATTATGTTATTATTTCACTGGTCCAGCTTCACTTCAGATCAAATTCAGCTTAATGTGGCCCCTGAGTTAAAATGAGTTTGACATAGAGCGCAGCTGTCACACATGTGGCCCTGGGGTCAAAACTGGGCCACCGAGGGTCCTGGGATGGATTTATGAAATAGAATATAGTAGAATATAGTATATAGAATAGGCGCTAGTTTCCGGCCTGTGCAGAGAAGTGTGCTAGTGTAACGGACCCTGGTGCATCTGGAGGAACATTTAAGAGACAGGAGAGGCGCTGACGGTGCAGATCTGATCAGCTGTTACATCCACCACACGCCCTTTCTGCTCCCTCATTCCCACTTACGCCACTGAGAGGAAAGGAGATTGAACGGAGGAGGCATGCGCCAGTCTGGACGGCAGCACACACTTGGAAAAGTCGTCTGGACACCCCCCAGACCAGCTGTGGTCCGCCTGCGCCACGTCTGTGAAACTAGAGTCAATGTCTTTATTGTCATTATACAAGTACAACTATATATATATATATATATATATATATATATATATATATACAGGAGTACCCTAAATAAAATAAATATAAGTATCTATCAACAAATGGCACACTGTGTAAGGTGTTAATTTAAAAAAGTAAGTTGTGATTCACATGTATAAATGTTAAAATAAGGTGTAATATTGTTAAAATGACCATGGCCAGTTCTGGTCAATTTGGTGCCTGAGGCGAGCACCCCTATTTCCTTTTTGTGGAATTACATATGAGCATCTGTCAAATTGATGCTATAAAAAGTCAAAATTATGCAATTAAAGTTATTAGATATATAGTCAAATTGTAATAAAAAGTCAAAACTATGTAATAAGTAGATAAATAAAATAAAATAAGGTATGAACTATCAGATAAAAAGGTCAACTTATGAGAAAAAAAGTAATAATTGTAATTAAAAAAAGGCCCAGTTATGTAATAAAAAGTCAATATTATGTGATATGGTTTGTGTTTCTGTTCAGTTCATACATGAAAACTTTTTCATGATGGAATTGGACTTTTTTCCTCAAAAACAGAGAAAACTTTGGAGTTGACATAATTTATTTGCTCTAATCCTGTTATTTATATTATTTTCATGGTGCGGCCACTTTAGATCATTTTAGGCTGAATGTGGAAGTGAACTAAAATGAATTTGACAACCTGTTGTAGTGATGTAAACATGTTTATGTGAGACAGGAAGTCATGTTGTAGCTGATGTTTGTACTGTAGAACAGCTCCATCTAGTGTCTGAACACTGACACGACACTGTTAGTCTGGAAGTAGAGGTACCACTGTGTATATACTTTGTATATATATATATATATATATATATGTGTGTGTGTGTGTGTGTGTAACTCAGGATCCTGAAGATGCAGCAGAAATAATAAGTCTTGCACATTATTTATAAGCTTTAATTAACATTAAATGATAAAATATTTCATCTTTACATTAGATGTTTTTATTCTGTTCTAATATGAGCAGTATTTAATTATTTGAAGCTGATAAAGTTGGTGGACGCGTCAGAAGGAGCAGGTTCATATGGAAGAAACCTGTTAGAGCGCCACCTGCAGGTGGAGGAGGAGCAGGAGGTGTGTTCAGGGTGTGGAGGAGGTGCAGCTCTAGGTGTCGTACTGAAGGTAGGTGAAGTTCTCCTCCTTGGGTTTGATGTTGAAGTTGTAGGTTCCGATGCGGTTCCTCTGGCAGTAGAAGAGACACACGAAGCCCACGATGAAGAGCAGAGACAGACCCACACCCAGACATGACATGCCCACGATATGGAGGGTGGTAAAACCCTCCTCTAGAGTCTCTGGAGAGAGAGGAGAGAGAGAGAAGGGGGGGTGAGAAAGAAAGAGAGAGGGGGTGGAGAGAGAGAAGAAAGAAAGAGAGAGGGAAGGAGTGAGAGAGAGAGCAGAGGAGGAGAGAGAAACAGAGAAAGAGAAACTTCTGAAAAGTTTCAGTTTTTAATCAGATGCAGAAATGTTGCTGCTGTTGTTTTCAACCACTGGAGTTAAAACCTGTTTATGAAACTGATGCAGAAACTGAAAACAGACGATTCTAAGCGTTAACAGGAGCATCACAAACTCACCGTCGTCCAATCGCAGCAGAGAAGCAGAAGAAGCAAAAGATCTGGCTATAGTTTTACCAGAACGAGTGGATCTCTGTAAACAGTCCTGAAAGACACAAGGATTAAATAAATAAATAAATAAATAAATATGGCAGCTGTTAGCAGCTATTGACAGAAAGTAGCTCCAAACATTTATAAGGTGTGAGTTTTTGGTTTTGTTATGGAAATAAATTATTCATTCCAACACAAACTGTTTTGAGAAGAAACAGGTTTTATTTTGTTGACCAAAACTGGACCAGAACTGGACCAGAACTGGACCAAAACTGGACCAGAACTGGACCAGAACTGGACCAAAACTGGACCAGAACTGGACCAAAACTGGACCAGAACTGGACCAAAACTGGACCAGAACTGGGCTCACCGGACACTGGGGGGTAAGTCACTGTGGGTGCACCAGAGTAAAGGGGCGGAGTCAGAAGAGAGGGGCGGAGTCAGTGTGGGTGCACCAGAGTAAAGGGGCGGAGTCAGAAGACAGGGACGGATTCAGTGTGGGTGCACCAGAGTAAAGGGGCAGAGTCAGTGTGGGTGCACCAGAGTAAAGGGGCGGAGTCACTGTGGGTGCACCAGAGTAAAGGGGCGGAGTCAGTGTGGGTGCACCAGAGTAAAGGGGCGAAGTCAGTGTGGGTGCACCAGAGTAAAGGGGCGGAGTCAGTGTGTGCACCAGAGTAAAGGGGCGGAGTCAGAAGAGAGGGGCGGAGTCAGTGTGGGTGCACCAGAGTAAGCGGGCAGAGTCAGAAAAGAGGGGCGGAGTCAGTGTGGGTGCACCAGAGTAAAAACACTGATGACAAACACATTCATCTGAAAAATACTGAAGTGTCCCTTTATCCTCCTGGGACCTGGCGTCCACATATGAGGACGTCCCGTGAACCACATGTGGGACGGTGTAGTTGTTCATAATTGTAAACAGAACCACCAGAACCTGTGGGTTCAACATCTCATAAACTCAGTATATTTTGAAAACTGTCAACTGATAGAAACCACTTTCATATTCATGAAGCACAGCAGCTAAACATAACTCATTTAGTTCTAACATGTTCAAATGAAAATCAAACAAGAAGTTACATGACTTACCTTTTATCTCCCATAATTATCTACAGAGGAACAATGTTCCAACAAAAACATCCAAAACAAAACATATATATAGTCCAAATATTGCCCAAAACATTCAGAAATATCCATAAATGGCTGTTGAATCATATTTTTGGCAAAATATGCACACAAAAAATCACAACAATAATTTTTTATTCAACTGTGTCCAAAAGTGTTCAGAGTGTGACATATCTGGACACCTGGACACCTGGACACCTGGACACCTGGACACCTGGACACCTGGACACATCCTCTCATAAACACTCATTTGTGGTAGTATTACTGTTGTGGTCCTGTCACTGCAGACACACTTCTATTCAGGTGTTTTACTGAAGCGAGAGACACATTTATTTTATTTCACTGTGTTCCAACCTAAAATACTTAGTGTCAGTAAAAGTGACAGTGATTCTGACTGGACTGGAAAGTGGAGGATGTGACGTCACATGTTCTCCAGGCATGTAGTTTAAATTATTAACAGGTTTTACTAACAGAAGCAGCTGAAACACATCAATAATTATCATTTATTATGAGGAACAACATGTGTGTGATTCAGGTCACATGACAAACCAGATACCATTTAACATTTTATTTACCATTGAATACCATTCATTCATTTTCTGATCTCAGGCTCCATGAGCCTCTGGAAGGGGCGGAGCCTTAAGCTACCCATGTAATTTGATGAGATCCACCTGAAGAAATATTTGTCTACCTCTTTTTATTTATTTTTATTGTTGTCATTATTTCTACCATTTTTTTTTATCGTGGCAATATATTTGTAAATATGTGACCCACCACCAGTAAAGCAGGCATAAGTGTGTGTAAATCCAAACAGAGTTATGTGTGTATCTTGGTAGAGTGGAAACTAAGGTTTAAGATGGTGAAAAAATGATGTTTCTATCACAAGTAGAACCAAAGTTATGGTCATTTTAATATCCACATTTGGACATATTTTACAATTTGCATATTTTTAGATATTGTCCGTTAAAGTTTTGGACTGTTTTGGGGTAGGAAGTCCTTAGCAACGCATAATAATTTGTATCCGATTGACACAAATTGTTGACAGATGTTAAAGGACACTCTGATGGACATGTCACAGAAGTTTTATATATTATAATAATAGGACAGAAGTGTGACGTATTATAATCATTTGGCTTACACCATTGGACAGAACATTCAATATAAGCTTTTACCTCGTACCAAACACTTGGGTGTTTACCCACGGAACGGAGATCGTTTTGTTCGGCGAAAAGAGGTGGAAGTCGTCTTTGTCTTTGCTCAGCAATACCTGAACTTTTGTCACCGCTTAAATAATTGACTCAATAAACACCTTTATTGATTGGATTTCAATGTAATGACCACAGGAAGTGAACATAGAGGTGTTAAGGTACCGTTTTTTGATAAGGTGTAAACACTAATAACAAATCGCCTTCCAGCCTAAATTTGCCTGTAGCTCTGAACGGCTCAGTGCGACTTATGCCTGGTTTGGTGGTGGAGGGTCACATATGTATGACTGTATTATTTGTTTTTGTTTTCTGCTTTGCTACTTGGCTAAATTCCTATTGACAGGATCTACCTAAACTTTAAAAAACGTATCCTTATGGTGGAGGCTCTTCTGTATGATGTACCACAATTTTACACGGGGGTTATCTCTCACTCTCTCACTCTGGGGGCAAAGGTAGAGTTTTTGTGCTTGAAATCTGAGACAATAAGGGAAAAAAAGAATGACAAAGGCTACGTCCAGATGAGTTTGATACGGTTTTAGTTTGGAAATCGTGTTAAAAAGATATTACATCGAAATGGAAATGTTTCAGGAAAAAATCTGCGTCAGCATGGGGACAAAACACTTGCTGAAAACGATTCCATTCACCACTCTACCACTATGAGCGCTGTAGGCCAGTCCCACCGCATACAAGACAACAATAGAAGAAGTAGTGCACATGTGCCCACATCCTTTTACTACTGACACCACACAACAACAACAACACTGCAATACATTCACCACTGCTACTCTGTTATTCACAATTATTACTATTATTCACCATTATTACTATTATTCACCATTTTTACTATTATTCACAATTTTTACTATTATTCACCATTATTACTGTTATTCACCATTATTACTATTATTCACCATTATTACTATTATTCACCATTTTTACTATTATTCACAATTTTTACTATTATTCACCATTATTACTGTTATTCACCATTATTACTATTATTCACCATTATTACTATTATTCACCATTATTACTGTTATTCACCAGTATTACTATTATTCACCATTATTACTATTATTCACCATTATTACTGTTATTCACCATTATTACTATTATTCACCATTATTACTATTATTCACCATTATTACTGTTATTCACCATTATTACTATTATTCACCATTATTACTATTATTCACCATTATTACTGTTATTCACCAGTATTACTATTATTCACCATTATTACTATTATTCACTATTATTACTGTTATTCACCATTATTACTATTATTCACCATTATTACTGTTATTCACTATTATTACTGTTATTCACCATTATTACTATTATTCACCATTATTACTGTTATTCACCATTATTACTATTATTCACCATTATTACTATTATTCACCATTATTACTGTTATTCACCAGTATTACTATTATTCACCATTATTACTATTATTCACCATTATTACTGTTATTCACCATTATTACTATTATTCACCATTATTACTGTTATTCACCATTATTACTATTATTCACCATTATTACTATTATTCACCATTATTACTGTTATTCACCATTATTACTATTATTCACCATTATTACTATTATTCACCATTATTACTATCATTCACCATTATTACTGTTATTCACCATTATTACTGTACTATTATTCACCATTATTACTATTATTCACCATTATTACTATTATTCACCATTATTACTGTTATTCACCATTATTACTATTATTCACCATTATTACTATTATTCACCATTATTACTGTTATTCACCATTATTACTGTACTATTATTCACCATTATTACTATTATTCACCATTATTACTGTTATTCACCATTATTACTGTACTATTATTCACCATTATTACTATTATTCACCATTATTACTATTATTCACCATTATTACTGTTATTTACCATTATTACTATTATTCACCATTATTACTATTATTCACCATTATTACTGTTATTCACCAGTATTACTATTATTCACCATTATTACTATTATTCACCATTATTACTGTTATTCACTATTATTACTGTTATTCACCATTATTACTGTTATTCACCATTATTACTATTATTCACCATTATTACTATTATTCACCATTATTACTGTTATTCACCAGTATTACTATTATTCACCATTATTACTGTTATTCACTATTATTACTGTTATTCACCATTATTACTGTTATTCACCATTATTACTGTTATTTATCATTATTACTATTATTCACCATTATTACTGTTATTCACCATTATTACTGTTATTCACCATTATTACTATTATTCACCATTATTACTATTATTCACCATTATTACTGTTATTCACCATTATTACTGTACTATTATTCACCATTATTACTATTATTCACCATTATTACTATTATTCACCATTATTACTGTTATTCACCATTATTACTATTATTCACCATTATTACTGTTATTCACCATTATTACTGTACTATTATTCACCATTATTACTATTATTCACCATTATTACTGTTATTCACCATTATTACTATTATTCACCATTATTACTGTTATTCACCATTATTACTGTTATTCACCATTATTACTATTATTCACCATTATTACTATTATTCACCATTATTACTGTTATTCACCATTATTACTGTACTATTATTCACCATTATTACTGTTATTCACCATTATTACTGTTATTCACCATTATTACTGTACTATTATTCACCATTATTACTGTTATTCACCATTATTACTGTTATTCACCATTATTACTGTTATTCACCATTATTACTGTTATTCACCATTATTACTATTATTCACCATTATTACTGTTATTCACCATTATTACTGTACTATTATTCACCATTATTACTATTATTCACCATTATTACTATTATTCACCATTATTACTGTTATTCACCATTATTACTGTACTATTATTCACCATTATTACTATTATTCACCATTATTACTGTTATTCACCATTATTACTGTTATTCACCATTATTACTGTTATTCACCATTATTACTGTTATTCACCATTATTACTGTTATTCACCATTATTACTATTATTCACCATTATTACTGTCTGTGATGAGAATGAATGCTACTGTTTTTTCTGGTCATGTGGTCATGACATGGGTGTGAACACACGTTTTACTCGTCCAGATAGGTGCGGAAACGGCACCGTTTGCAGCTCTACCCATTCTGGGACCTGTTTTCTAAAGATATGGTTTTGGGGTACCCATGACACGTTCCCATTTTGACAAAAGGCCAATGTGTTAAGAAAGTCACTCATCATCTGAACCCGCTTTATCCTCACTAGGGTCACGGGGGTCACTGGGGGCCCAATCCAGCTACAATGGGCGAAGGCAGGGAACACCCTGTATGAGACGCCAGTTCATGTTTAGAAAGTTTCACCCAAATTTGTTTCTGTGTGGATTGGCCCAAAGAGGCCCCACTCGGCTCCTGTCATTTATTTTAAAGAACTGTGCAAAAGAATCGGTTCATTTATAAGCCTTCAGTTCCTGAAAACAGAACCAAAATAATAGGACCCCAGAGGAAGTGTTTTAGTGTGAACTCACAGGAACGCAGGAGGACGAGGGCGTTTCCACACAGATCTCCACCTCACAGTGAAAATAAATGATGCTCAGGTCCACGAAGGAGAAGATCTGCACTGACACACTGGACACACTGGAGTTACCGTTAACTAAGACTGTAGTGAAGACGTTCAGTGAACATCTGAGGGAATAAAAGAGAGGAGGAGGATGAAGATATGAAAAAGAAAAACAGAATAAGAAGGATGGAGAAGGATGAGGTTCTATGTTCTGCTGTTTAAAGGGATTATCCAGAGTAAAAATCAGTTTATCTTATTTTTTACATGATTGTGAGTACATACATATGAGGGCTGGGACGATACGCTTTTATGCCGATTCGATTCTTTTATGATTTTTTTGGGTGTGGATTCTATGTAAATTGCGATTATTCAATATTCCTGAATTTTCTCTTGTCTTTTTAACACCAGAGCAGGTGAATCTGACTGAATGTGAATCTGAACTGACTCACATATGATGTGAGTCAGTCATTATCGTATTAGTTTCAACAACACACCGGCGCTAAACAGCATTAGCTTATACAGTAGAACATGCTAACATCTACCTGAACTGTACTGTGTTATTTATCTGACCTTGTGGCATCTACCTACAGTAATAAACCAGGAATAGATAAATAAAAAAGAGAAAAAAGAAGCAGAGATGGTGAACTTAGCACAGTTACCTACAACACAGAGGCTAATAAAACACGGACTACCTTCATCACCGTTATAACATCAGTGGTGCGTTCAATAGCATGGGACATTTGAAAACTTACAGAAAAGGAGTTATTCCTGAACAAATATAACCAAACATTCAAATAAACAATTAAACTGTGTGGGCTTTCTAACAATTAACTATTATTAACTAGTTTAATACAATAACTTTGACAGACGCTCATATGAGTCATTTAAGTCACAGATTCTGCTCTGACAACTAAGATGAACTTTGACCTGTTAAGATGAAGAAATGTATGTTCTATGGACCTTTGTTCTGTGAAGAACCCACAGAGGGTTATTTATTTCATAAACAATTATTATTATTATTATTATTATTATTATTATTATTATTATTATTATTATTATTATTATTATTATTATTATTATTATTATTATTATTATTTTCTGACTTTTGTTCTGTGAAGAATCCAGAAAACAATAATTTTTTACATTTATCCACTCCTGCATTCGTCACACTTTTTCTGTTACAAACTGACCCTGGCCCCTCATCTGAGAAGGGAAAAGTTATGTGGCCCTCACAGGAAATAGTTTGGGGACCCCTGCTTTAAATGAACATACTTCATAATAAAGGGTGTTTTAAAGTGTCCATGTCCAGCTCTGCTCTTCCTTCTGTTACAAACACCACACACTTTAACTGTTGTTGATTCTTTAACTATATTTATTCAGGAACAACTCATTTTCTCTAAGTTTTCAGATATCCCACGCTGTTGAACGCACCAGAGATGTTACGACGGTCATGAACGCACCACCTCCATGTTTAGAATTAGCCTGTGTTGTTGCTAATCAATTATGCCGCTATCTCCATCTCACCCTGTGTTTCCAACTCTAGTTCATATCCTCTGATATTTAGTACCTGAGTGTAAATGACACAAGGTCACATTAATAACAACAGTTGAATAGATATTATTATAGTATATTGTTTATCTGTGCATAAGTTAATGCTGTTTAACGCTGGTGTGTTGTTGAAGCTAATACCATAATAAGCTAGCTGTGTCTGTGTGTCTTCACTGAGGTCATTTCTGTGTATTCCATGACACATATTATACATCTGACTGACTCATACAGTCGACTACAGTCTTTACATGTAATATTTTTTTTTCCCACTCAGCTTAAAATTAATAATTTAAATATGGAAAAAAAATTGGAACAAAAAATTTGATTAAAAAATCGTAAAGTAAAAAATCCAGATATAGATATATATGTGAATCGATTTTTTCTCCAACCCCGAATATATCTAGTTAACATCAAAATCACACCATTTGGATGAAGATTGAGAAATTTCAATTTTGTCATTTTGAGCCAAACTGTGTTAACATAGAAGTGATTAGGGCATGTCTTTTTCGCCGACACCAAACTCTATTTTTAGAATTCTTCTAAAGTTCTAAACAACATCACACCTACATGTTAGCAAGTAGAGATAAGAAAAAAAAGAAAGTACTTTGTCATTAAACAGTTGTACAACAGAATTTCTGCTCGGCGTTTAACCCATCCTGTCTTTGATGCTATTGGGGCACCTGTAAGGAGCAGTGGGCAGCCATGGGGTGCCCGCTAACCCATCTCCAGATTGAGGGTCCCTAAAGACAAACCCAAGTGTCCTGAGGTCTTCATGTCCTCAGATAGTGTGTCCACAGTTACTGATCTACAGACATGGACCTCTAGTTCCACGGTTCTCAAACTGGGGTCCGCGGACCCCTAGGGGGACGTGGTGCATATCCAGGGGGTACGCGAAATTATTCACGGTTTTGTTTTTGTTTTTTTGTTTGTTTTTGTTTTTTTTGCTGTTTTATTTTGAAATGCGGAAGTTTTATTTTGTAGCGAGCGGGCGGAAGTAACAGCGCTGCTTGACGCCAGCTTGACTAAATTGAGACGGAGCGAGTCACAGGCTATTTTTAGCCACCCTGCAGCGAACATGGATCGATTTTTGTGTCCGCCAAGTTCCTCAAGAAGTGGTAAAAGAAATGACAATGAAAATGACAATGACAAAAACAAACGCCCTAACCCTAAAAAGAGAAAGTACATTGATAGTTATATTGAGTTTGACAAGCTCATCCCTCTGTCTGTCTGTCTGTCTGTCTGTCTCACACACACGGTTTTGTGTGTCTTTTGTTCCGTTTATTATTCATTCATTCATTCATTCATTCATTCATTCATTATCTGAACCCGCTTTATCCACACTTGGGTCGCGGGGGTCACTGGGGGCCTAATCCAGCTACAATGGGCGAAGGCGGGGTACACCCTGTATGAGACGCCAGTTCATCTCAGGGCTGAACATATATAGACAAACAATCACTCTCACATTCACACCTATGGACAATTTTAGATTAACCAATTAACCTATCAGTGCATGTGTTTGGATGGTGGGAGGAAACCAGAGTGCCCGGCGAAAACCCACGCGGACACGGGGAGGACATGCAAACTCCACACAGAAAGGTCTGGTACGGGATTCGAACCAGGGTCCTTCTTGCTGTGAGGCACGAGTGCTAACCACTGCACCACCGTGCTAACCACTGCACCACCGTGCTAACCACTGTACCACCGTGCTAACCACTGCACCACGGTGCTAACCACTGCACCACCGTGCTAACCACTGTACCACCGTGCTAACCACTGTACCACCGTGCTAACCACTGCACCACCGTGCTAACCACTGTACCACCGTGCTAACCACTGTACCACCGTGCTAACCACTGCACCACCGTGCTAACCACTGTACCACCGTGCTAACCACTGCACCACCGTGCTAACCACTGCACCACCGTGCTAACCACTGTACCACCGTGCTAACCACTGTACCACCGTGCTAACCACTGCACCACCGTGCTAACCACTGCACCACCGTGCTAACCACTGTACCACCGTGCTAACCACTGTACCACCGTGCTAACCACTGCACCACCGTGCTAACCACTGTACCACCGTGCCACCCGTTTATTATTTTAAACTTATTTAAAATTGTTGTTTCTGAAATGTGGCTGGTTTGCACAAAAGCACTATTAAAAAAGGTTATCATTGTTTCATAATAATCATTGTTGAAGTGGGTTTTTTTTTTATCATTTTCAGTATCGCGAGGATGAGGGGGGACATGGAAAAATTTCACCCCTCCAAGGGGGACCTGGGCCAAAAAAGTTTGAGAACCCCTGCTCTAGTTCATAAGACGTCTGAGGACGAAGACCATAATAGTCCATTGTCCAGTGCACTGTTAGACGTTCTGGGAATTCCCGATTTTGTTGCATTCATTTTAAAAAACATAGTCCAGTATTAGTAAAATAATCCTAACTGAAAGGAACATGGCCACCAGAATTGATTTTCAATTTTCTCAGTGGTCATATCTTCAGGTCTCTCTCAGTTTTCCCAAAGAGGACGTAGGTTTACATCTTTATCACTGTGGGTCACCCTCATTTCCAGAGTCACACAACTTTCAGATTGGTACCAAACAATACAAAATTCAAATTTCTACAATTCTCATAATCTGTGTTATCACCTACGATGAATAGTTTTTGAGATCTCCGGAGGTCAAAGGTGACGTGTGTCCAAATTAACACTGTAACACTGTTAGTGTCAAACATAAACATATCACTCTATAACTGAATCAATACTGAATATATTATCATAATATTACACACACTGACACATATATACATATAATGATATGATCAATATTTCAAAAGGTCAAAGGTCAAGATGGCATTTAGCAGAAAGGTCAAAATGACATTATTGGCTCTAATTCAAGAACAGGTTGTCATAGAAACTCCAGATAATCCCTTTAAGGCAGATGTTGGAGTTTTAAACACTAAATCTATCTGACCTGTTCTCCAGGAAGGTGTGGCTGTGGAGGAGGGAGGGGCTTGAGGTGGGCGTGGCCCAGCACTTGTTGATGATGACTTTGATGTGGTCAGCTGATGTGTTGACACCGACCATCAGAACCACGGCCTCATCTCTGGACAGACTGGAGTTCTGAGGCAGCGGCGCCGACCCGTTCATCAGCTGGACCCACACCTGGAACCACCCGGAACCCATGACCATGTCCTGGAACACGGCATGCCTAAGACCAGTCACATGACCACATTCAGTACCTGACACCAGTCACATGACCACATTTAGTACCTGACACCAGTCACATGACCACATTCAGTACCTGACACCAGTCACATGACCAGAGCTTCCTGTATGGGAGCTTCAGAACCTTGTATTCGTCTAAACAGACAGATTTGAGGGGTCGTCAGTGTATGAAATAAAAACTCACCCCATGGAACCATAGTCAGAGGACATGAGCACATTCTTCATGTACGTGCACATGATGGGAACCTTCAGAACCTTCTCCACACCAGTGCTGGATGTGTTGGAGGTCCTGGTGTTGAACAGGGTCACAGACGAGCTGATGAAAGTTTCGTTCTAGAACATGAACACACACCAAACACGATTACACACCTTCTACAACACACACACTAACAACTAGAAATGTTAACCGATGACCGTTTGCCCGACGGTTGACCGCATCAACGTTGTCTGGTCATAATTTTCTGTCGTTGCTTAAAAAAAAAAAAAAAAAAACATCCTGCATCAGTCATTCAACAGCACAAACTCTTTATCATTATAGTGTAGGTTATAAAGTGGAGGCTGTGTGTTCTGTCCATAGCACATCTGTATAAATGATTAATTTGAACATTATCAGTAGAATAAAAACAGATTCTATTAATATCAAACTCAGAGCTCAGTTAATCTGTGGTTCGACCATTTAACACCAGTTTACAATGTTTACTAAAAACAAACTAAACACAAAGATGACGTGAGGTAATAGAACTTCTAGAGCTAGCAGGTAGAAACTGGGACAGAAAGTTGTTACCATGACAACCTGACAGTGCAATGGATGAGTTGTGTTATCTATGTGACAGACCTACTGACAATGACAGGTGGACGACGACTAAAGCAGTTTGTGCAGAACTGACTCAGGCTGTGTCCACCAGCCCGAGTCAGGTTTTTACACCATATTTAGCAGCAGAATTTACTGGAACATCTAATGTTTTCTCTGTGTGACGATTTAAAATCAGCTTTTAACATAACATCTCTTGACCTTGAAGGGGAACTCATGTTTAAAAAGCTAAGTGAGTGCAGCGCGGTGTGTAAATGACCGTGTGTCTGTGAGCTAACAAAACAACTGCAGTCCCACAAAATAAAAACATGTTTAAAACTAGATCAGTGGTAGAGTTCAGACCTCAGCGAAGCAGCACCAGTCTGTGCTAACGCTAACGCTAACACATTAAACTAGATCAGTGGTAGAGTTCAGACCTCAGCGAAGCAGCACCAGTCTGTGCTAACGCTAACGCTAACACATTAAACTAGATCAGTGGTAGAGTTCAGACCTCAGCGAAGCAGCACCAGTCTGTGCTAACTCTAACGCTAACACATTAAACTAGATCAGTGGTAGAGTTCAGACCTCAGCGAAGCAGCACCAGTCTGTGCTAACGCTAACGCTAACACATTAAACTAGATCAGTGGTAGAGTTCAGACCTCAGCGAAGCAGCACCAGTCTGTGCTAACGCTAACGCTAACACATTAAACTAGATCAGTGGTAGAGTTCAGACCTCAGCGAAGCAGCACCAGTCTGTGCTAACGCTAACGCTAACACATTAAACTAGATCAGTGGTAGAGTTCAGACCTCAGTGAAGCAGCACCAGTCTGTGCTAACGCTAATGCTAACGATAACACATTAAATCTGACAAGGTTTGGATCTGGATGTTCCTACCTTATTTATAAACTAGTGTTCTGTGTTCACTAACTATTTATTTTATGGCTCATTAACAATCCCTTAGAGGGTTTAAAAACATTCCCAGAAATCCTGGCTCCTGTTTTTCACATATGTCCATTTCAATATTCGACTACGTTTGACGTCACTGTGACGTTATGTGACGTCGCACAACGACCAAATGTCACATGTTAGATCTAATGTTAAATATGAAGCACAAGATATTGTCTGATTTAACTAAATATGTCAATAACCTGCTTTAAGGTTAAAGGTCATACATTTACCAAATATACCATTGGTGCCACGTCATGTGACGTCTTTACGTGACGTCATGTGACGTCTTTACGTGACGTCATGGAGCCTATGGGTGTTATCTCATCTGAGGTCAGAAGGTCAGACGAAGTGAAGGAAAAAAACACCTGATACTATCTGGTCTGATCTGAGATATCACCACTGATGTGTTTGAACTGTTGACCTTCACTGGCACCTTGACCTTTGACCTTTAGAGATCAACATGTAATCATTTTTTCCTTGACATATTATCAATCATCTGTGAAAATTTCATCAAAATCTGTTCATACCTTTTTGACTTATCTTGCTGAAAAACTAACTAACTAACTAACTAACTAACTAACTAACTAACTAGGTAAAACACAACCTCCTTCATGGAGGTAATAAAAGCTATAAACTGTTCATTGTGACTGTCATATATATACGAGATGGGGAGAGGTCCCACGAGGGGATCCTTCCAGCACCGAGCAGCCGACCCTGCACGGTTGAGTCCCCCAGATGGACTGCGACTCCCTTAAGGTCGTCTACTGGGTAACTATGAGTCTGCTGCTGGTATTTAGCCCCAGTTTACCATCTGCTGTTGCATTCACAAATAACCCCACTCCCAGAAGACCGGACCCTGGCACCACGGGACCGTTAGTGGCCTCACGCCATCCACAAGCTGAGCTGCGCCTCGGTCAGAAGGACTCACGCCCTGAGAGACTTTAGGCGGGAACAGGACTGGAAATCATCATTCAGGACTGAAAAGTGTGTGGCGCACAGACGTCTATTACAAACTGCTTTGGTCCTTGACCGTTTGTTTTTACTGATGTTTAATGATGCTGTTGTTCCAAACACATTTACCAACTGTAGATCACTAAACCACTTCTGTTCTATTCTATCACAGATTATTTTAAATCATTTAAATCCATCAGACACTTTGGTTCCAGTTCTGAATAAAACCATCTGTTTCCACTGAAATATATTTAGACATTGTTTTAACACCATTTTCAAACCACACCATAATTACAACACAAACAAATGTTATTCCTTCTTATTCATATGATCATAGTTTTAAACCATTTAAATTGTGCTTTTCTTCATTGTTTTAGGTTGTTATTTATTATTATTTGCTTTTTGGGCAACATTATTTGTAGTAGTAATACTAAAATTACTTTCATTATTATTTTTTTATTTTTCAGGATTATTTCTGTTGTAATTTATATTTATAATGATTATTATTAGTAATATTATTTATTGCCACTACTATTTCTCATGTGCAGTTGTCTGTTTTTACTACTGTCATTGTTTTTTTTTCATCAATAGGGATAGTCTAATCTAATTTAATTTAATCTAGCATTAAGAATATTTATCAGTGCATAACTTCACTCTTCTTCAGTTTTCTTTCTTATTATCTTCTCTATATATTTTGCAGTTAAAGTAAAGAGAAAAGAGACGCAAATCTAATGTCAAAACATGGGGAAAACTATCATAAATGGTGTGATGTGACTTCAGGTAACCATAGCAACAGGAGGCTGGTAATTTTCCCTTCTATTTCCATACCCACCAAACCCTCGTATCCACAGCATCATGACTTCAATGTGTGGTTTTAAACATGACTGAACATTCTATTATTATTATTATTATTATTATTATTATTATTATTATTATTATTAATAATAATAATAATAATAATAATAATAATAATAATAATAATAATAATAATAATAATAAAGACACAATTGAGTAAAAAGATAACAAATAAATAATCAAAAAGGCAAAAAAGAAGATGAAGATGTTCACATAAAAGACGCAGATGCACACTGGTGTACATGTCAGTGTCAAATACTGATTCCCCCCCGCTCCATTCCAGAACTACAGGGACACTGAAACCCCTCCCACCCTCCCCACTAGGACCTTTTTGGTGAAAGTTTCTGGTGGAAGGAAGGTGTAATTGGTGGAAACATGGTTCTTCTTGCTAACCTCATATGTTAGCCTAGCAGTGCTATCTCTATTCATTCCATGTATGGGTCTAGTGGTGCTTCATAGTCAGGGGAGGCGGGGCTAAAAGAATGTCTTTCAAATCCCTCTGTATGCAATAGGACGGTACTACAAACAATCAGTGTAATCTTTAGGATGCCGGGCTCTAGTGTGCCATCAATTTGGTCACACATGCGACCTAATTTGTCAAAAGTGTGACAAAAAAAAAAAATTGGGGTCGCACCGGTATAACCATAACGTGACTCACGCCAGATGTATGGATGCTTCACATGTCTGCTCACATCTTCCATCTGGGAAAACACCATGAGCTTCTCTTTGTTAAGGCGGGGTTGTGAATCAAAATCATTGGCCCTGATTGGAGGAACCAGGTGTTTGTCATTTTGAATGATGTACTACTTCAACCAATCACATTAAAGCAGGATGTAACGTAGATGATAGAAGTAGAAGTTCTTACCATACCTTGTTGGTAGAAGAACCATAACATCCTTGACACCACTAAATTATTTCAAAACTGTTCTGTTCATCTTTTAAAGAATCAATATGCGCTAGTTCAACAACACCATTGAAATCGTACAATCAAACCAGAGTTCAGTCTCTTCCATGCTAGCCGCCATGTTTTTCAAAGCTACTGTGTTGAAAGTCTTCTTTACGTCATAACTGTTAAAATCACACCCAGTGATTGTGATTGGTCCGTCCACGATTTGGCCGTAGACAACAGAATGTTTACGGTGATTTACCAGACCCTTGTGTGGAGCTCAGAAAAGCTGAGCAGAAACATATGAGGGTCGGCCAAAGCCAGGCTAGGTCCGACCTGCCCTTGGGGGAAAAAAATGTCAGCTACTCTAGAAGTCTCCAGGTGATCAACAAGAGACGGGAGTCGCTATTTGCTGGTTCATGCAGACGGGCGTGGTTTAGGTTGTCAGGAGTCGTGCACGTCTCAGAGTACGTTCTAATAACTTTCTAATTAGTTGTCAATACATACACTTGCATCAGCTAATCACTGATTATCGGTTTTATGGTGTACTTACACTAAAAACATGTGGGGACTTTCTGGACAGAAGAGCGGTGACCAACTGTGAGTTCCTTCTAATAATGTTCTAATTAGTTGTCAACACATACACTTGCATCAGCTATATGCTAACGGCTATATGCTAATGGCTATCCTCTGCAGCTGTCATTAGCAGCACAGACACTCATACTGAATGACGTATCTGAGGGTCATGTGACTGTAATGGAGGATAGTCCAAAAGACATGGAGATGTTCCGATTTTCAGATATCGAGATGTTCAGTTTAGAGCAGGGGTGTCAAACTGTGGTCCTCGAGGGCCGGTGTCCTGCATATTTTAGATGTTTCCCTCTTCCATTCCACCTGGAGGCCATTGCATCATTATCAGTCTGATGAGGAGCTGATTATTAACTCTTTAAGTGTCAGCGCTGATGTGTTCTGAATGGATGATTTAGTTTTAATATTCAGAAAAATTCAACCATTTTCCTATTAGTTTTGTGCATGGACAAGGTGCCAAAAAGCAAGATATATTTTTTTTTAATTTTATTTAAACATTTTTTAAAGGCAAAATTGAAATAGCTGGGACCAAATTTCAATAGTAGTTTTCTTCTTTAGTAATTTTTTTGCAAAATTTTCCACATTATTTGTCATTTTGTAAATATTTATTAGTTTTTGTTGCTCATTTTGTTTATTTTTCTACATTTTGGGTTATTTATTGTAGTATTTTTCTTTGATTTTCTGCCATTTGTGTTTTACTTTGCTCATGTTACCAATTATTTTGTTAGTTCTCAGGAGTTAAAGGGTTAAACTGAATCACATGGAAGAGGGAAATATCAAAAACATGCAGGACACCGGCCCTCGAGGACTGGAGTTTGACACCTGTGGTTTAGAGCCTTTAAGACACTTGTACTTTTAATTAAAAAAATATTTCTTTTTTTAAATATATCTTTTCTATGTTTTCAGTGTCATTTTCAGATCAGTGAAACAGTTTAAACAACAGCACTTTTCAGTCAGTTCAAATTTTTCTTGTAGAGCTGTGCTCCAAATAAACAACTTTATGTTATCATTGCTACCAGTGCAAAAAGTCAGACGAGAGCCCCGGGATGATGTAGTTAGAGCGTCGGAAAGTTGACGGAGTCTGGACAAAGTTAGGAATGATGAAACAAAATGGTGGATTATGGAGCTGAACGACTGTTGTCGCTTCTGTAAAAAGAATTTAAAGATCGATAACGTTTTCTCACATTCTTCACTCATCTTTGATTAAAGTAAATCTACACCTGTTGTTTTTCTTCTTCTATTGTTGTTTTCGCTTGTTTCTCACCAATCGTTGCAGCGTCACTTGGTTAGGCCCGCCCTCTGACTCTATACTTCACTGTGATTGGTCGACCAGTTTCAGGGAAATCTAGCCAAAAGTTGAATTGAGCAAAACTAGACTACTACGATACAACATTAGATTTGCTGCTGCTAAGGGGGGCTAGCGCGACTAGGCTACTAATATGTAGCTTAATACAAACTCACCATTGACTGTTTGACGGCGCATTTGTTCCACGCCACCATCAGCTGGACATGGGTGGAATTTTCATCTTTGACCCGGCAGTCCTCCAGCCCCAGGTAGAGGCTGCTCTCTGTGATATGACAGTTCTGCAGGAAACTCTTTTCAACGCTTACAGTGATGGCGAAGCCACTGCACTGCACCGAAATCGCCTGAGGTGGTGGGGGCATGCAGGCGGTTCCCATGTTGACTAACGCAGTCTCAGAGGAGCGAATGGTGGTGGGTGTCACGGTGGTGGACCTCACTTCGGTGGGCATCACTGTTGTGGACCTCACTGCAGTGGGCATCACTGCGATGGACCTCACTGCGGTGGGTGTCACTGTGCTGGGCATCACTGTGGTGGACGTCACTGTGGTGGGCATCACTGTGGTGGGCATCACTGTGGTGGACCTCACTGCAGTGGGTGTCACTGTGGTGGGCATCACTGTGGTGGACCTCACTGCAGTGGGTGTCACTGTGGTGGGCGTCACTGTGCTGGGCATCACTGTGGTGGACGTCACTGTGGTGGACGTCACTGTGGTGGGTGTCACTGTGGTGGGCATCACTGTGGTGGGTGTCACTGTGGTGGGTGTCACTGTGGTGGACCTCACTGTGGTGGGTGTCACTGTGGTGGGTGTCACTGTGGTGGACCTCACTGTGGTGGGCGTCACTGCGGTGGGTGTCACTGTGGTGGGCGTCACTGTGGTGGGCCCCACTGTGGTGGACCTCACTGCGGTGGGCATCACAGCGGTGGACCTCACTGCGGTGGGTGTCACTGTGGTGGCGGTGGTGGACGTCACTGTGGTGGGTGTCACTGTGGTGGGCATCACTATGGTGGGTGTCACTGTGGTGGGCGTCACTGTGGTGGGCGTCACTGTGGTGGGCGTCACTGCGGTGGGCGTCACTGCGGTGGGCGTCACTGCGGTGGGCGTCACTGTGGTGGGCATCACTGCGGTGGGTGTCACTGTGGTGGGCATCACTGTGCTGGGCATCACTGTGGTGGACCTCACTGCGGTGGGCATCACTTCGGTGGACCTCACTGCAGTGGACCTCACTGCAGTGGACCTCACTGCGGTGGGTGTCACTGCGGTGGGTGTTACTGTGGTGGGCGTCACTGTGCTGGGCATCACTGTGGTGGACGTCACTGCATTGGGCGTCACTGTGTTGGGTGTTTTTGGGGTTGTGGTGGTAGTGATTGCCAGGATAGCAGAGTTTGTGATTGTTGAGGTCATGGAGGTGGTTGTAGTTGGGCTGGTTGGGGAGTCTGGGTTGACTGTGGTCATCATTGAGGTGGTCGTGGGTACTGGAGATCCAAAAGTTGATATTGTGGCAGTTGTGGTGGAAATGGAGGTGGTAGTTGTGGATGTTGGTGGAATTATTGTAGTCATGGTGGTGGTCGAAGTTCTAGTTTCGGTTGTCGAGGCTCTAGTTGCAGTTGTTGGAGAAGCGGTTGTGGTTGTCAATGTAGCAGTGGTCGAAGTTGCAGGTGTTGTTCTGGTTGTGGTTGTCAGTCCAGCAGTCATTTCGTCAATGTTGGCCCTGGTCATCTCTGTCGTAGCAACTTCTGCACAAGTGAACACATTGAGACTCATTTTTGCATGTAATTGTGTGGTTGTTCTGAAGGTCACGGCCGGCTCTGGTCAATTTGGTGCCCTCAGCGAGCACTCCTCTTTCCTTTTTGTGGAATTAGAAATTAACATCTATCAAAATTATGCAATAAAAAGTCAAATTCATGCAATAAAAAGTAAAAAATTATGTGATAAAAAGTCAAAATTATGCAATGAAAAGTAAAATTCATGCAATAAAAAGTAAAAAATTATGTGATAAAAAGTCAAAATTATGCAATGAAAAGTCAAATTCATGCGATAAGAAGTAAAAATTATGAGATAAAAAGTCCAAATTATGAGATAAAATGTAAAAATGATGTAATAAAAAGACAAAATTATGAGATTAAAAATCTAAATAATGAGATTAAAAAACTAAATGATGAGATTAAAAGCCAAAATCTAGTCTAAACTCCCAGTCACTAAGCACAACCAGAATTAATCCATATATAAGGCGCGCTGTGAGTAAATTTATGTCTTTTAAGTGCGCCTTATAGTCCGGAAAATACAGTAGCTTCATATTCTAATTTTGTGGGACTTGGCACCCCCTCCCTAGACATCTGGTGCCCTAGGCACCTGCCTAGTCTGACTATGCCTAACCCTGGCCTTGCTGACGATTATACCTAACCTGAGGCCAGACTCAGACTAAAGCCACGTTTCCACTACATGGTATCGGCTCTACTTGATTCTACTCATGGACCTCGTACTATTCCTTGACAGCGTTTCCTTACAGATATTATCGTACCTGGCCGACACTGCGAGGCGCTGTCAGGCTTGTGCTGAATTTTTGTCATCATCCATCAAAGACAGAAATATTTGAAGCTCCACAACCGACCATGGTACAGTTTTACAGAATGACATCATTGTATTGGACTGAACTTAACTGAACGCTCTGTTTACTGGAACTCTGAATCTAGGTTTTTAAAAAGTAGTTTTTTTTGTCTCGTTTAAAGTTTGTTTTTAATTTGGGACGATTCCGTATTTAAGGGTCGTTTAACAACCCTACACACAGACACTGTAGGCGACCTGTCAATCAAACGAACACATCCAGCTCTACTGTCTATGACCATTAGCTTAGATGCTAATCAGCTGTTTTAGCAAAACACCGGTGGTAACGTTAGTGTATGACAACTTGACAATTAATAGTATTGACAGTTTCATAACTAAAGCTAACATTGATGAACTTAGCATCAGATGGAAGTGACGGCTGCTTTAACAGCCAATCACGGCTCACTTGACCACAGTGTCTTTGTGGCAGGTTTGTAGTTCAAACCCTCTCTATCTAACCACTCCTTTAGCTGTTTTCTTCAGCTTCTACATCCAACCATAGCACACGTAGTTTCTGAACCACTTTTCCTCTTGTCGTTGTCCATCATTTTTTTCACTAAATCACTCGGTGTTAACATGTAAAGTTAACAGGAGGAGCCAGACAGGAAGTGAACAGCATAATCAGGAAGTAAAGCAGAAACATGTCGTAAGTTCATGGTGCTTTACACATCTTTGAGCGTGATGACGTTCCTTATTTTCCAGCCAATAAACAACAGCCAGGCGTGCATGCGCCCCTGTGGCCTCCTATCAAATGCTTTATGTCAGGTGTCGACTCCTGGTAGAGTGACTCTATGTTCAGTTAATGGACAGAACGGTGGGCGTAACAACGTAACGTAAGCAAAGCGTAACTGGTTTTGTGAATATGAACGATATTGTTGCAAAGGATTAAATGACAAATATTAGAACTATGTTAAATTAATAAATATATCAAAGATGTTACCCTGTTCATTTAAATGTTTTGAGATCAAATTATGTTTTTTTTGGGGGGGGTGGTTTTGTCCACATCTGCCATGGGGGGCGCCCCCGCGTCCAAGCGGACCGGCCGCCACTATCAGTGGTAGAGTTCAGACCTCAGTGAATTAGCAACCGTCTGTGCTAACGCTAACGCTATCACATTAAATCTGCCAAGGTTTGGATCTGGATGTTCAGTTCTTCTTTATAAACTAGTGTTCTGTGTTCACTAACCATTTATTTTATGGCTCATTAACAATCCCTTAGAGGGTTTAAAAACATTCCCAGAAATCCTGGGTCCTGTTTTTCATATATGTGACCCCCCACCAGTAAACCAGGCATAAGTGTGTGTAAATCCAAACAGAGTTATGTGTGTATCTTGGTAGAGTGGAAACTAAGGTTTAAGATGGTGAAAAAATGATGTTTCTATCACAAGTAGAACCAAAGTTATGGTCATTTTAATATCCACATTTGGACATATTTTACAATTTTCATATTTTTAGATATTGTCCGTTAAAGTTTTGGACTGTTTTGGGGTAGGAAGTCCTTAGCAACGCATAATAATTTGTATCCGATTGACACAAATTGTTGACAGATGTTAAAGGACACTCTGATGGACATGTCACAGAAGTTTTATATATTATAATAATAGGACAGAAGTGTGACGTATTATAATCATTTGGCTTACACCATTGGACAGAACATTCAATATAAGCTTTTACCTCGTACCAAACACTTGGGTGTTTACCCACGGAACGGAGATCGTTTTGTTCGGCGAAAAGAGGTGGAAGTCGTCTTTGTCTTTGCTCAGCAATACCTGAACTTTTGTCACCGCTTAAATAATTGACTCAATAAACACCTTTATTGATTGGATTTCAATGTAATGACCACAGGAAGTGAACATAGAGGTGTTAAGGTACCGTTTTTTGATAAGGTGTAAACACTAATAACAAATCACCTTCCAGCCTAAATTTGGCTGTAGCTCTGAACGGCTCAGCGCCACTTATGCCTGGTTTCATGGTGGTGGGTCACATATGTCCATTTGAATATTCGACCACGTATGACGTCACTCTGACGTTATGTGACGTTGCACAACGACCAAATGTCACATGTTAGATCTAATGTTAAATATGAAGCACAAGATATTGTCTGATTTAACTAAATATGTCAATAACCTGCTTTAAGGTAAAGGTCATACATTTACCAAATATACCATTGGCTTGACGTCATGTGACGTCATTACGTGACGTCATGGAGCCTATGGGTGTTATCTCATCTGAGGTCAGAAGGTCAGACGAAGTGAAGGAAAAAAACAGCTGATACTATCTGGTCTGGATTCTGAGATATCACCACTGATGTGTTTGAACTGTTGACCTTCACTGGCACCTTAACCTTTTACCTTTAGAGATCAACATGTAGTAATTTCTTCCTTGACAGATTATCAATCATCTTTGAAAATTTTATCAAAATCTATTCATAACTTTTTGAGTTATCTTGCTCAAAAACAAACACGAGGTAAAACATAACCTCCTTTGTGGAGGTAATAATTAGTTGTGGTTGTTTTGGAAGTGTGTACTGGAATCTGTGAGTGTGCTAATGCTAATGCTAATGGTGTCAGTTGTTACTGCTGAAAAGACATCCAAAGGTTCATCTTCTAGCAGTGAAATCTTGCAGGATGATATTTCCGCAGTGTTACGACACTCCTGCCGAGAACAACCGTCAACGGAAACACGTTCAAAGCACAAATATACTTTGTCGTAATTTTAGGATTATCGCTATTGTTTTGTGAAAAGCTGTAATGGAAACACAGCTACTGTCTACGTTCAGACTTGAATGCACGAAAAGCAGGAAACTGGGCAATGTGGCTCCGCCTACTAAACTACAGCTAACAATAAACAAACCAAAAATTAAAAGGAGTGATAGTGAAGTGATAAAACTGAACGGTGGATAAAACCAATAGTTCATTTGAAGGTGAATCAGACGTTACACCTGTTAATTCACTGAATTATGGACCTTGTTTAACTTGTGCAAATGCGTAATAATAGGGGGACTGAAGTTGTTAGTGGTGTGTAGCACAGTTGTGTTGTTGTCATAGAGACCTGGTGAAAGTCCATAACAGTTAGTTGTCATTAGTAATGAACCACGACACAGCTGTAGCCAAATCAGGGGGCGGGACTTAGTCAACGTGCACGACAATGTTCAGAGCGACAAAGTTAGAAAGAGAATGAAATGAGTTTAATATGTTTGTTGTTGTTTGTCGTAATGGTGTGAAACTTTGGACTGTAATCCACCATAGAACTGAAAAGACTCCTTCCAAATTTTGGATCATTTGGTGGAGTTGTGCAGGTGTTAGGAGTTCTACACACAAACTGGACACACTACAGACACACATTTATTGAATTATAGATAGATGGCTGTTGCACGTTGATAACGCAATGACCCACAGACAACTCCACCAATCAGTGTCTACGCTAATCACACGTAACGTTATAGTATCACTGGAGCCTATGCAGCATAGGTACTAAAAAGCTAGTGCTGGGTACCACAGGCCTGGGTCCTTTTTCATAGTGGTAACGCACCAAAGTGAGTAGAATCAAGTAGAATCGATACTAGTGGAAAATGAAATGCCTGTAATTAAAGTGAGGCAGCAGATTAAACTTCAAAACTACGTGACCTCTGACCTTCACAGGCTCGTCCAGGTCTATCTGGGTTGTTATCCACGTATCCATGGTTACATTCACAGCTGTACGAGGCCCAGCTGTTGTTACATGTCGCCCATGGGGAGCAGTCGTTTTGTCTCGAAGCACATTCATCAAAATCTACAGAGAATAAAAAACACACAAAGACTGTGAGTTCATCCTGCACACGTCTGCTTTTACCAACTCTTCTAAAGCACAGGTGGAAAGTAACTAAGTAAAAGTACTTCATTACTGTACTTAAGTAGAATTTTTTAGGTATCTGTATTTTACTTGAGTATTTATTTTTCTTTTTACATTTACTTGCTACATAAATATATGTACTTTATACTCTTTCCATTTATATAAATATATGTACTTTATACTCTACATTTATATAAATATATGTACTTTATACTCTTTACATTTATATAAATATATGTACTTTATACTCTTTACATTTATATAAATATATGTACTTTATACTCTTTACATTTATATAAATATATGTACTTTATACTCTTTACATTTATATAAATATATGTACTTTATACTCTTTACATTTATATAAATATATGTACTTTATACTCTTTACATTTATATAAATATATGTCACAGGGAACCAACCATTACATTTTGGGGGAGATCCAGAAGAGATCCTGGATTCTGGATCACTTTGAAATTTATTCTCCATTTACTACAATGTACAATTTCAAAGTGATCCAGAATCCAGGATCTCTTCTGGATCTCCCCCAAAATGTAATAATTTGTTTTTGTGACACTAACAACACATCCTGAAAATGTTATTAAAATACATCCATAACTTTTTGACTCATGTTGCTGACAGACAGGCAGACAGACAGGCAGACAGACAGGCAAACAGGCAGACAGTCAGGCAGACAGTCAGGCAGACAGGCAGACAGTCAGGCAGACAGACAGTCAGACAGACAGACAGTCAGGCAGACAGTCAGGCAGACAGACAGGCAGACAGGCAGACAGTCAGGCAGACAGACAGTCAGACAGACAGACAGTCAGACAGACAGACAGTCAGGCAGACAGTCAGGCAGACAGACAGGCAGACAGTCAGACAGACTCTGGTGAAGACATAACGTCCTTCGCTAACCTCTTTTCGTTCACAGGGTGGAGGTTTACACTTTTGTAGTTTATTATATTAGTTTTTTTATCCTTTTAAAAACACAAATTAAAGCGGTGTGTTTGATCCAGACTTTTCCACAGATGTTCGAACAGACAAAAACTGGCTTTTGCCATTTGTTCTCGATGTCATTTTCCTAAAAGATTCAGTTCCACCGGAGTTAGCATTGATTAAAAAAAGAGTACCGTCAGTGGTAGTGTTGTCCACAGTGAACTTGGAGCTGTTGTGCAGAGAATCCATCAGTGCTTCAGTCACGTTACTGATGTGTTGACTTTGAGTAGAAACGATACTGAAAGTGACGATGACGCTGCCTGGAGAGAAACCTGTGACCACGAGTCTGATCTGACCTGAGGACAGTAAGGTCTGCATCTGAGAGGACAGAGACTGGGTGATCTGTGGAGGAGGAGATATGAGGAGGAGCTATGAGGAGGAGATATGAGGAGGAGGAGGAGATATGAGGAGGAGGAGGAGATATGAGGAGGAGATATGAGGAGGAGATATGAGGAGGAGATATGAGGAGGAAATATGAGGAGGAGATATGAGGAGGAGGAGGAGATATGAGGAGGAGATATGAGGAGGAAATATGAGGAGGAGATATGAGGAGGAGATATGAGGAGGAAATATGAGGAGGAGATATGAGGAGGAGGAGGAGATATGAGGAGGACATATGAGGAGGAGATATGAGGAGGAGATATGAGGAGAAGGAGATATGAGGAGGAGATATGAGGAGGACATATGAGGAGGGGATATGAGGAGGAGGAGGAGGAGGAGATATGAGGAGGGGATATGAGGAGGAGGAGATATGAGGAGGAGGAGATATGAGGAGGAGGAGATATGAGGAGGAGGTGGAGATATGAGGAGGGGATATGAGGAGGAGGAGGAGATATGAGGAGGAGGGGGAGTTGGAGATATGAGGAGAAGGAGGAGGAGAGATCTGTGGAAGCGGAGATATGAGGAAGAGGAGATATGAGGAGGAGGAGGAGGAGGAGGAGATATGAGGATGAGGAGAGATCTGTGGAGGAGGAGGGGGAGATATGAGGAGGACTAGAGATCTGTGGAGGAGGAGATATGAGGAGGAGGAGAGATCTGTGGAGGAGGAGATATGAGGAAGAGGAGGAGGAGGAGGAGAAGATATGAGGAGGAGGAGATATGAGGAGGAGGAGAGATCTGTGGAGGAGATATGAGGAGGAGATATGAGGAGGAGGAGAGATCTGTGGAGGAGGAGATATGATGAGGAGGAGATATCTGTGGAGGAGGAGGAGGAGAGATCTGTGGAGGAGGAGGAGGAGATATGAGGAGGAGGAGAGATCTGTGGAGGAGGAGGAGGAGAGATCTGTGGAGGAGGAGGAGGAGATATGAGGAGGAGGAGGAGATATGAGGAGGAGAAATCTGTGGAGGAGGAGAAGATATGAGGAGGAGGAGAGATCTGTGGAGGAGGAGATATGAGGAGGAGGAGAGATCTGTGGAGGAGATATGAGGAGGAGAAGGAGATCTGTGGAGGAGGAGGAGGAGATATGAGGAAGAGGAGGAGGAGAGATCTGTGGAGGAGGAGGAGAAGATATGAGGAGGAGGAGATATGAGGAGGAGGAGCCAGTCAGATGTTCCAGTACTCCACTCACCTCCTGTATAAATGTGTCTTTCAGGTTCTTGTACTCTTGGCTGCTGCTGTTCTCCAGTTCTGCGCTGAACTCCATGTTGGTGAGTCGAGCTGTGGCGTTCAGAGTCTGAGCGTCTGCACGGAACATCGTCACGGTAACAGGAAACACATCAGGTTAAAAAAAGAGCCTGTTCTTCTGTCAAACTTCATCGACGGTGTCGTCGCTCTCCTCATCCCTGAACCTCTTACCGGTTTTGACTGACAGCTGGTGGGCGTGTCCTTGTCCTCCACATGCCGTCGTCATGACGCTGACGTCGTAGAGAAGCCCGGGTTTGAGCCCGCCCACCTCCACCAGGGTCTGACCTGTGACGTTCTGATAAATGACCTCTGACCCTTCTGACACCTGGACGCTGTAGGTGTGGTTTCCAGGAGACCCACTGGACCATGTGACGCAGAACGACGTCCCAGTGACGTTGGATGACCTGAAGCTGCTGATGGTGGGCGGGACTAAATGTCAGAGGAGGCGGGGACAGGATTATTGATAGTTTTAGACACATTTATACACATGTGCTTTAGTCATTGTAAACAATTGACACAATATGGCATCTGGTTACAGTCGTAGATGCGCTGGAACATTTCGGTAAAATACTTCCGTGTTTTGATCCCACTCTAGTGTTTGACAGCTGTAAAAACATGACAACCAAGTAAAGGTCGAAGGTCAAGATCACATTTAACTAAAAGGTCAAAATCACATTATCAGTTATAACTGTCACCAGGGCCGGACTGGATCAGGATTTCAGGCCGGGAATATCCAACAGCATCCAGGCCACTTCCACCACCACGGAGGACACTTTTTTTCCTTTTGTAATTTCCTTACAGTAATTAAAATAATACTATTACACTGGCTGTGACACAACACCACACTATTAAACTAATGCATGACAACAGCTCACAGTACAGTACTTGTCTCTCATTCTCTCCCTGACTCAATATTAAAATGCTATATAGTTACACACACGTATGTATGTGTGTGTATACATATATATATATATATATATATATATATATATATTATCAGTGATGCGCGGGTCAATGTATAAACGACCCACAACCGACCCCTTTTTTTAACTTAACCACCCGCAGCTCAGATCGCAATAAATGTATTTGAAAAGAACGGACCCGACCCGCACTCGACCCACATTTTAAAAATGTAATCAATGGTCTTTATGAACATCACATGACCTTTGACCTTACTCACATACTTGCATTTATTTCCGTGTTAAAATCCGACTTCATTGGGATCGACAAACTGTGACAGCCAAAGAGACATTTGGACCCAGTTTCCACAGAAAATAAATCATCTTAAAATCTCAGTGAATGTGTCCCAAACCTTAACTTTTTTTGTTTGTATATTTCCACAGCTGCCATTCTCCTAACTTGACTTTCTCTCTTTCTCCCTACATACCGAAGGATAATTCTGATGTTGTACGTCACCCTTATGGAAATTCAGTTAATAAAGCCCAAACAGTTTGTTTATTTGATTGTTTAATTAGATTTATTCAGGAATAACTCATTTTCTGTGGTCCCGGTGGTCCCGGTGGTCCCGGTGGTCCCGGTGGTCCCGGTGGTCCCGGTGGTCCCATGTGCCAGTCCGGGCCTGACTGTCACAGTATGTCACGACACAGAACTTTCCAATTGGTACCAAATGATGTGGAATGAAGATTTTAACAATTCCTTCCACAAGTGGTGTTATCACCTACGAAAAATAGTTTTCAGATCTCTGGAGGTCAAAGGTGACATGTGGTCAAATTAACTTGTGTAACACTGTTTGTGTCAAATAAAGACATATCACGCTATAACTTAATCAATAATGGATATATTATCATAATATTACACACACTGACACAAAAAGTCATGTAACGAAATTATCAATGTTGCAAAAGGTCAAAGGTCAAGGTCAAAATCACATTATTGGCTCTAATTCAAGTACTGATTGTAATAGGAACTTGAGATTGGCACAAAATAGGGGCGAGATTAGATCTGAATACTAGAATTTTTACTTTTTATCTCATGAATTCGACATTTTATCTCAAAATTTGTACTTTTTATCTTGTAATTTTTACTGTTTATCTCATAATTTTTACTTTTTGTCTGATCATTTTTACTTTTTATCTCATAATTTTGTCTTTTAATCTCATAACTAACCCTAACTTTATCAATAATGGATAGTATATTAGTATATAATAGTATTAGAATATTACACACACTGATGCATATACACATATAACACAATTAGCAATATTGCAAAAAGTCAAAGGTCAAGGTTGCATTGACCAGAAAGGTCAAAATTGCTGTAATTCAAGAACAGGTTGTCATAGAAACTGGAGACTAGTTACTAGTTCTACTCGTAGAACTAGTAGTTCTACTAGATACTTGTTCTGATGGTGATTTCCATATTTGTGCATCTAAAGGTCCAGCCTGGTTTGGGTCTCACTATTTTATAAAAGTCTATGAAGAGACGTTATCCTCAAAAGGTCAAAGGTCAAACATCACACTGACCTGCACCTGAAAAACAGAAATGTTTCTTACAACATGTGGTCGAGGTCAGAGTCGAGTCCAAGGCTGGGGTCACACTGGTGTAAACGCCAGATCCAGAACTAGGTCCAGGTCCAGAACTAGGTCCAGGTCCAGGTCCACCTGCTGAATGACAGAACACAGAGGTAGTGTCAGTCAGATGTGTTCACGGTGTGAGTGGAGCTGGACGTTCCTGTAGTGGTGTTACCTTCAGGGTCTGGTGTGCTGTTGGAAACAGGAGCGTTGGAGGGTAAAGTGACATTTTCTGCTGGAAAAGAAGAAGAAACACTCATGACTTTAGTTTAGACAGAGACAAGTTCAGCTCAGTAATGAAAAAATATGTTATTATTAAACTGGAGATTTACATTAAATTTAAGTCAAGTAACTCATAGACACTCAAAATTAATTTCCTGTACTAGTGCTAATATAACTAGCCTAGCTTTAGCTTCATTCCCTGTACTAGTGCTAAGATAACTAGCCTAGCTTTAGCTTCATTTCCCATACTCCACCTAACATAACTAGCCTAGCTTTAGCTTCAGTCCCTGTACTAGTGCTATTATAACTAGCCTAGCTGTAGCTTCATTTCCTGTAATAGTGCTAATATAATTAGCCAAGCTTTAGCTTCCTTTCATGTACTGGAGCTAATGTAACTAACCTAGCTTTAGCTTCATTTTCTGTACTAGAGCTAATATAACTAGCCTAGCTTTAGCTTCATTTCCTGTAGTAGAGCTAATATAACTAGCCTAGCTTTAGCTTCCTTTCATGTACTAGAGCTAATATAACTAGCCTAGCTTTAGCTTCATTTCCTGTAGTAGAGCTAATATAACTAGCCTAGCTTTAGCTTCATTTCCTGTAGTAGAGCTAATATAACTAGCCTAGCTTTAGCTTCATTTCCTGTAGTAGAGCTAATATAACTAGCCTAGCTTTAGCTTCATTTCCTAGATTAATTTTCAGTCTGTGTTTGTTTCTAAAACGCCTGTTTTCCTGCTGTTGAACTTTTCCTGCTGTGTTTGGACTTTTGTTTCCTCTTTTTACGTGTCAGTGTTTGGCCAAATTACCCCTTAACGTCCCTGCATTACTTTTATGTCACTTCCCAAATTAAAAATGTTTCTATATCTACAACGGAACAAGTAAAATATCTCAATGTTCTCAAGTATATTTTATTTTTCTCAATTCTAGTCATGTCACTTAAAATCAGATGGAATCACCTGAAGAAGAACTGTTCCGTCACACAGAAGAACTGATTTATAGACAATAGATCTGGAAAATGTTACTTCAATAATTAGAATTGTTTATTGTTATATCGTTGACTCTTCTATCAGTGGTATGAAACACCTGTACAGTTGACCCCAGTGTGGGTGAAGCTGGCGTTGCAGGTGCACGTGAAGGAGCCCAGTGTGTTAATGCAGTCTGTGTGGGGGGGGCAGTCATGGAGGGAGGGGTGAGCACACTCATCTATATCTGTAGAAACAGGAAAAACACTTCAGAATAAAAGCACAGTGAACACAAGTGAACAAATGTGTCAACGTCATTGAATTTATTTGACCATTTTTGAAACAACACATATAACAGCAACCTGTGACATAGAAACATTTTAGTGTATTTTTATTGCAGTATAGTGTATTTTGGAGTGTACTGTATTTTTGTGCATTTTTGTGTGTTTTCTAGTCCATGCTCTTAAACACCACACATTTTCCTGATAGGATAGAAGTAGCTGTTGGAAGTGTAGTTTAGTGTCAGGGTTGGAGGCTAATGCTAGGCCTAGCTATAGGGAGGAAGCTGCAGGGACAGCAGGCCGTGCTAATAGCCGTAGGAATGCTAGCGTTGCTAGTCCCCCAGTGCAGAGTCCTGCACGGTTCTGATTTTGACAAACCGCAACCGCCCGTACCTGTCATGTTCAAACCCGTATCCGACCCGTTTTCCGACGGAAAAAAATTTAAAAATCCGCACCCGAACCGACCCGCTATAAATGAACCCGATAACCGACCCGAACCCGGAAGAAAATGTCAGATAGCCAAACTTAAATACAAAATGTATTGCCACGAATATACTGAACAGTGACATAGCCAAGGCAGAGCCAAATAAAAATGTTGTTAAACAGGAGCAGACAAATAATAAATTAAAAAAATATTTTTATCCTTGAGCTCACACACACACACACACACACACACACACACACACACACACGCGCGAAAAACGCATCAAGAAGGAAGCCGACAGGAGGCAGCTATACAAGTCCAAACTAAAGAACAGTTTTTAGCCTATGAACCGCAAATTAGACCCGCTATCACCCACGTCCGACCCGAACCGAACCCGTATCCGACACAGCACAACATTTTTCACCCGTTTCGTGAAAATCTGCGGTTCACCCACGGGTACCCGAACCCGTGCAGGACTCTGCCCCAGTGTGTCCCGTTCAGCTGGGAGAGTCCAGGTATCAGTTTGTGACAGTATGTAAAATAATGCAGAAAAATTAATTCATGCATTTATTACAACTAGATTAGATTATCGTATTATTATTGTAACTCCTTACACGTAGTGTGTCCTAAATATTCCTTAAAAAGCTTCAACTGGTTCATGTGCGGAGCCATGGACGACAGGATCTACAGTGTCCTGTGCTGACCTGTGACTCCGGACCCCCTCCCTTGCCTGTCTGGTGTCTGGACCTGCCCCCCCCGCTCCATTTATAAATGGGCGTTCATATATAGCCTGTCCTTCCAGGGGAGTGGATCTGTCCTTCACTTCTTTTTCCCACTGGGTTTTGGAGTTTTTTCTTACGGAGGAGGGTCTAAGGACAGGGGGAGGGTCTAAGGACAGGGGGAGGGTCTAAGGACAGGGGGAGGGACAGGGGATGCTTGGGACTTTTTATCTATTTCTGTACTTCATTATGTTTTCTGTAAAGCCCTGTGAGACAACTTTGTTGTGATTTGGGTTTTATAAATACATTTGAATTGAAGTGAACAGGTTCATCAGGTCAGGATGTTTCTGTACTTTTTAAAATATAGTTAGTTTATTAATAGTAGAAGTTTGGGACCATTTTACGCTGCGTAAGGCAGACAAATGTGTGCGCACGGCGAAACAGCATTAGCATTAGCCTAGCACTTCCTTATTTGTTATAACACCTGAACCGAACGCATCAACACTTTAACTGCACTTTGTTAAAGCGTTTTACTTACTGG
>CM035796.1:47052253-47089753 GCA_020466265.1 Siphamia tubifer
AGTCACAGTTTCCAGATCCTTCTCCCTGATCCTCTGGACAGTTTCCTGGTTTGGCCGTAGCTTCTCTGCTTCTGTTCTCAGCTTCATTCAGAGGAAACAACATGTTTCACACACAGATATTTGTAGCAGAACAGACTGTGTGTGTTTCCATCTGAGCAGCTGAAGCCTCCACCATGATGTTTAAAAAAAGAAATGTGCCAACAAACACAAAAATGACATTCAATTCACACACACACACACACACACACACACACACAAACACACACACACACGCACAAACACACACACACACAAACACATAAACACACACGCACGCACACACACACAGACACACAAACACACACACAAACACACAAACACACACACACGCACGCACAAACACACAAACATACACACACACACACACGCACGCACACACACACACACAAACACACATGCACGCACACACAAACACACACACAGACACACAAACACACATGCACGCACACACAAACACACATGCACAAACACACACACACACACACAAACACACACACAAACACACAAACACACACACACGCACAAACACACAAACACACACACACACAAACACACAAACACACACACACACGCACGCACACACACACAAACGCACAAACACACACACAGACACACAAACACACAAACATACACACACACACACGCACGCACGCACACACAAACACACACACAAACACACATGCACGCACACACAAACACACACACAGACACACAAACACACAAACACACAAACACACATGCACAAACACACACGCACACACACACAAACACACACACACACAAACACACAAACACACACACAAACACACAAACACACACACATGCACACACACACAAACACACACACAGACACACAAACACACAAACACACAAACACACATGCACAAACACACACGCACACACACACAAACACACACACACACAAACACACAAACACACACACAAACACACAAACACACACACATGCACACACACACAAACACACGCACACACATGCATGCGCACACACACACACAAATTAAAAAAATAAATAAAAATGAACAAACAATAATAATAATTTAAAAAACTAAAACAATAAATAAATAAAAATAGATCAAATAAAAAATTGTACTAATATATTTTTTAAATAAATAAATTATTAAAAAAATACAGAAAAACTAATCTTATTAAGAAAACACATGTTTTTTTTAATATAAAATAAAATAAATTACTACTGATAAAAATGTTGTGTAGTAGTTGTGTAGTCGTCGTGCGGCCACACTCACCCAGGGCGCAGTAATGGCCGACCTGCTGGTAACCATGGCAACAGTGTGTGAGCTCCTTCGTGACGGTCCTGTTCTCCACCTTCTGCAGTCGTTTGTACAGTCTGACCTTACAGGTGTTCCAGAGGATCCATCCACAGGGTTTGGTCACAGTGTACGGAACCACATACTCTACCTGGTACTGTACCTGGACGCTGCGGTTAGACCTACACAGGTGGTACCCCGACGACGACAGGGACCAAACTGACAGAGGGGTCAAAGGTCACAGCACATAATGACTTGGTTTACACTTTTATTATAAAAAAGGACGTCACAGTTATAATGTAAACAACAATAAAAACAAAAGGTGAGAAAACATAAAATAAATCAAATAAATAATCAACTCGAAAATTAAACTAGAAAAACAAAGAAAAACTAAAATTGTCCAACTGACCAGGTTCTGTTGAAATTTTAAAAAAAATTGCTAAAAGTCAATATAAAGTTATTTTATTCTACATGTGCATTTAAGAGGATGAAAATACACATTATGTGAATTAGTGAAAATGTAGTTACAACGTACAAGAATGAATAAAAGTAAAATAAAATGTTATTGTGGTAACACTTTACCACGACCCAAAACCCAGCCCGCCCCCCAGCAGCTCTAGCCAATCACAGCACTCGAGGTAGATTTTTGTATTTTTCCTGAGGACAGGTGAGTCGACTGTACCTGGATAAAGTTATTTATCTGTAACCTGTGGAATGTTATGAATACTGCAGTTGTCATATATGTGACCCACCACCAGTAAACCAGGCATAAGTGTGTGTAAATCCAAACAGAGTTATGTGTGTATCTTGGTAGAGTGGAAACTAAGGTTTAAGATGGTGAAAAAATGATGTTTCTATCACAAGTAGAACCAAAGTTATGGTCATTTTAATATCCACATTTGGACATATTTTACAATTTGCATATTTTTAGATATTGTCCGTTAAAGTTTTGGACTGTTTTGGGGTAGGAAGTCCTTAGCAACGCATAATAATTTGTATCCGATTGACACAAATTGTTGACAGATGTTAAAGGACACTCTGATGGACATGTCACAGAAGTTTTATATATTATAATAATAGGACAGAAGTGTGACGTATTATAATCATTTGGCTTACACCATTGGACAGAACATTCAATATAAGCTTTTACCTCGTACCAAACACTTGGGTGTTTACCCACGGAACGGAGATCGTTTTGTTCGGCGAAAAGAGGTGGAAGTCGTCTTTGTCTTTGCTCAGCAATACCTGAACTTTTGTCGCCGCTTAAATAATTGACTCAATAAACACCTTTATTGATTGGATTTCAATGTAATGACCACAGGAAGTGAACATAGAGGTGTTAAGGTACCGTTTTTTGATAAGGTGTAAACACTAATAACAAATCACCTTCCAGCCTAAATGTGGCTGTAGCTCTGAACGGCTCAGTGCGACTTATGCCTGGTTTGGTGGTGGTGGGTCACATATGTCCATTTCAATATTCGACCACGTATGACGTCACTCTGACGTTATGTGACGTCGCACAACGACCAAATGTCACATGTTAGATCTAATGTTAAATACGAAGCACAAGATATTGTCTGATTTAACTAAATATGTCAATAACCTGTAATAATTTGTAGAAAAATCGCTGTTTAAAGCGAATGTGAAAAGGACGTGCTCCGCTCTGTTTGGATGTTAGAGGCAGAGAATTATTGTTTTTGGTCGAGTTTTTTTTTTGTTTCTGTTGACTTTAAATTTCTTTTTGTAAAGTGAAATAAAAAAAGAAAATTAAAGCAAAATGTGGCATCATTCAATTGTTGGTTTTGTGCTTCAAAATGAAAATCAAATAAACGAGTTGTTTTTAGTTTTTTAATTGTTATTCATCAATGGAACATCCAAATACCAAAATATACACAGACCCATCAAGGTACAGACGACTCCCTTTGGCTGAACTGTACATTTGCCAAGTCCTCCTCAGCGAAAAATACAAAAATACACCTTGAGTGCTGTGATTGGCTAGAGCTGCTGGGCAGCACGGAGTGGCTTCCAACCAAGCCTCGTAGGTTTGGTTGGGGTCTCCAAACCCCATCAAGATCAATTTGTTGCCCTAGGTGAGCACCCCTCTTTCCTTTTTGTGGAATTAGAATTCAGCATCTGTCAAAATTATCAGATAAAAAGTCTAAATTCCCAGTCGCTAAGCACAACCAGAATGAATCCATATATCAGGCGCAGAGTGAGAAAATCAAAGTCTTTTCAGTTCACCTTATAGTCCAGAGAATACAGTAGGTTAATATTGTAATTCTGTGGGACTTTTTTCCCTCAAGACATCTGGTGACCTAGGCGACTGCCTAGTCTGACTATAACTGACACTGGCCCTGCACTTTACATTATTGCTAATATTGCTAATATGGTGGTAATTCTATGGTAATTTTGATGCAATTTCATGTTAATAATGCCTTAGTAACTATTTATCACAAGAAATTTAGTAGTTTCCAGTGCAATAACTCTGCAGTTTCTAGGTAATAACGATGCAGACAGTTTTCATTAAGGTGGTCATTTCTATTAGCATAGCCACACTAGCTCCTCCTAGCATCAGTAAATCTAATGTTCTATCATAGTAGCCTAGCCACACTAGCTCCTCCTAGCATCAGTAAATCTAATGTTCTATCGTAGTAGCCTAGCCACACTAGCTCCTCCTAGCATCAGTAAATCTAATGTTCTATCGTAGTAGCCTAGCCACACTAGCTCCTCCTAGCATCAGTAAATCTAATGTTCTATCATAGTAGCCTAGCCACACTAGCTCCTCCTAGCATCAGTAAATGTAATGTTCTATCATAGTAGCCTAGCCACACTAGCTCCTCCTAGCATCAGTAAATGTAATGTTCTATCGTAGTAGCCTAGTTTCACTCAATTCAACTTTTGTCTAGATTTCCCTGAAACTGTTCGACCAATCACAGTGAAGTATAGAGTCAGAGGGCGGGGCTAACAAAGTGACGCTGTGACAATTGGTAGAGAAACAAGTGTAAACAACCATAGAAGAAGAACAACAACAGGTGTAGATTTCCTTTTATCACAGATGAGTGAAGAATGTGAGAAAACGTCAACAATCTTTAAATTCTTTTACAAAAGCGACAACAGTCGTTCAGCTCCATAATCCACCATTTTGTTTAGTCAGTCCTAACTTTCTCCAGACTCCTCCGTCAACTTTCAGTCGTTCTAACTACGTCATCCTAAAGATTACACTGATTGTTTGTAGTACCGTCCTATACATAGCTTAACGTGACGTCACCACATCCGGGACACTTCACCTAGTAACGCGTGCTGCCATTTTAAGACCAGAAAACAACAGTGCAGCAACACTTGACTTGCTCTTTTACAATGTAATTTGACTATTTTGATAACCTTCTGCCCTCTGCAAAAGACCAGTATAAACAAAAATTAGCATGGATCAACTGGAGAGCTATCCATAGACATTACTGGCAGGTGCTTACATGTTTCTACAGCAGTTACACAGTGTCAGTAAGTATCGTAGATGCCCCATAGAGCCCACATCGATAACTGTACACTGAAGCATTCAACAATAGCAGCCTTTTCATTCAACTCTGACATTTTTGGACAGTGGCCGCCTGGACATATCCTCTCATAAAAATGTGCCAAATACTCATTTGTTGTAGTACTGCTGTAAAATGTTAAAATGGTAAAACCTACTGCTGTGGTCCTATAGTGTTTTACAGCTCTCACAGTACAGGTGTTTAACTGTGGAAAAAGACAAGATACAAATGTATTTTGTTTCACTGTGATCTATTAACTGAAGGGTTGGCGGTTGGATTCCCACTTTGTCCTAGTCAGTCCGTTGTGTCCTTGGGCAAAGACACTTCACCCGTCTTTCCTCCAGTGTCATTCACACTAGTGTGTGAATGTGTGTGAATGTTCAGTGACGGTCAGAGGGACTGTAGGCGCCAAATGTCTGCCACGCTTTTGTCATGATGAATGATGAATTTACACGTGTTTGAATGTGACGTAAACACCCGAGTCTAGACGCTGGCTGTTATATTTCTACTTTTTCTGTCCCTTTCCTTTCTCTAGCTGTGTTTCCATTCCAGTTTTTCACAAAACAATAGCAATATTCCTAAAATTGTGACAAAGTATATTTGAACATGTTTCCATTGACGGTTGTTTTAGACAAAAGCGTCGTAACTCATCAAATATCGTCCCACGAGATTTCACTGCTGTCACCTTCAGAGCTTCAGATTGGCCATCACCCTGATTGATTGATTGAATTTATTAAAGTGTCCTGCACAACAGTGTCCAGCCCACATGGGCTTACAAGACACAGGAAGGTAGTTTTCTACAGACCACCATACGTTCAAACAGGATAAAGAATACTTTGTCTCCTCTCCCACAAAAAAATTGAAAAAGCAAATAGATGTTTCGTAAACAAAAAACTCTGAATTTTATATTCTGTAAACCAAAAAACATTAGCATCATTTACATGATCAAATAAATGTTTTCTTAAATTTGAATCACATGAACAACATATACATATATATAGAATGTGTTATAAATGTGTTATAAATGTGTTATAAATGTGTTATAAATGTGTTATGAACTCACCTGTCAAGTAAAATACTCCCAAAATAACTTTATATTATCTTTTAGTGGATTTCTTATTTTAGCAGAACCTGGTGAGTTGGAAAATTTTTGGTCTTAAATTTGAATAGAATTGAGCATATAGAGCACAATATTAAAATATGACAAATCCCTACAAAAATGTTAAAAAGAATCATTAGGTAATAATAATAATAATAATAATAATAATAATAATAATAATAATAATAATAATAATAATAATAATAATAATAATAATAATAATAATAATAATAATAATTAATGCAGGTGAAAGGATCAGGTCAAAATGACAGTAAAATAGTTTGTGTCGCAGCTGGGAATGAAAAACACAGCAGCAAAATCCCAAACACACACAGTTCCATCAGCGGTTCGGTCTGCACTTACCTTTACCTGAACACACCTGAGCCCAGCAGAGCGCCGCCAGGGTCACGACCCCTGACGCCCACGCCACGACGCTCATTTTTCCCGATCGCAGTTTTCAACCCCAGGAGTTTAACGGTGACATTTTAGGAGCGTGTTTGTGTGTGAAGTGACAGTCGGAGGTGGATCCAGAAAACAAACCCTCTGTGGATGCATCTTCGTCATCATCATCCTCATCCTCATCTTCATCATCATCATGGCAGCAGCAGCAGTGGTCCCTGATGGAGCCGGTGTTCATAGCAGCAGCAGGAGGAACCGAAAACACCAGAAGAAGAGATAGAAGAGGAGGAGAAGAAGCTGATGTTGAACTCTATTCAACTTTATGTTCAGGGGTTTGATCTGAGCATGTGCGGAAATCTGCACCACACCCAGAAAAATGCTTTTAAAGTTCATTTACATTTTACATGTAATAATATTAACAATATATTCTATAAAAAAGACCAGATGATCTTGTTCATTTCACCCAACATTGAAATGATTCTAATCACCCTGTGTGTGTGTGTGTGTGTTTGTGTGTGTGTGTGTGTGTGTGTGTGTTTGTGTGTGTGTGTGTGTGTGTGTGTTTGTGTGTGTGTGTGTGTGTGTGTGTCCGCAGAGACATATCATGTTATAACTCAATGAATACTTGAGATATCACCATGAAATTACATGTTCATATACATATAGCTAATGCACATCAGATACAATGATCCATTTGAGTAAAGGTCAAAGGTCAAGGTCACAATTAACTAAAAGGTCAAAATCAAATTTTGGGGTTATAACAGGGTCTCTGCACATTTCTGACAAGCAAAGATAATACTTTTTAAGACATTTGAGTTTAAAAAATAAGACCAGTACTGCGGAACAAATACGTACAGTAAAAAAAAGGACACTGTAGGTTCAGTTCAAAGCATATGGTCTGCAGAACCCACAGTATTTGTACCGTTAGCATAGCGGTTGAACCCACAGTATTTGTACCGTTAGCATAGCGGTTGAACCCACAGTATTTGTACCGTTAGCATAGCGGTTGAACCCACAGTATTTGTACCGTTAGCATAGCGGTTGAACCCACAGTATTTGTACCGTTAGCGTAGCGGTTGAACCCACAGTATTTGTACCGTTAGCATAGCGGTTGAACCCACAGTATTTGTACCGTTAGCATAGCGGTTGAATCCACACTATTTCTACCGTTAGCATAGCGGTTGAACCCACAGTATTTCTAGCGTTAGCATAGCGGTTGAACCCACAGTATTTGTACCGTTAGCATAGCGGTTGAACCCACAGTATTTGTACCGTTAGCATAGCGGTTGAACCCACAGTATTTGTACCGTTAGCATAGCGGTTGAATCCACACTATTTCTACCGTTAGCATAGCGGTTGAACCCACAGTATTTCTAGCGTTAGCATAGCGGTTGAACCCACAGTATTTGTACCGTTAGCATAGCGGTTGAACCCACACTATTTGTACCGTTAGCATAGCGGTTGAACCCACACTATTTGTACCGTTAGCATAGCGGTTGAACCCACACTATTTGTACCGTTAGCATAGCGGTTGAACCCACACTATTTGTACCGTTAGCATAGCGGTTGAATCCACACTATTTCTAGCATTAGCATAGCGGTTGAATCCACACTATTTCTCGCGTTAGCGTAGCGGTTGAACCCACACTATTTCTCGCGTTAGCGTAGCGGTTGTGGTGAATGCAGCTAAAGCACTTGTGTTTGGACCCACAGACACTAAAGTCAAAGCTGTCGTTGTCATTTGTGTTCGTTGTGGTGAACGTTGTCATGGGGACCGTTGTTGTCTGACTAGCAGCATAGTGTGTCTGCTTTAACCCTTTCATGTTAGCGTCATTGTTGCTAACGTCATGTCTTTACCACATCCTTTCCATATCTCTTCATATTCACTCCTTGTTTTTAACCAACTGTTGTATTTGTTCTCCTCAAACACACTTATCACTGAACTGTCACTTCCTGGTCTGGGTTCATGTTCACGTATGTCTGTTCCAAACACTTCTTCTTCGTCTGTTCTAATCAATGACGTAAATGCTGATAAAAGGATACACTGCCCCCTGCAGTGTGATTCCTGTTCTATTAGACACACAACGGTTCTATGATAGAACTAACATCTACTTTTTCACCATCTTGATAACAAACAACGCTAGCTAAATAAATAACTAGTGCAAAAACTACCCATTAACTACCCATTAACTACTCATTAACTACCCAGATGAAATTTAATACCTCCTATGTGAAATTTAATGACATTCTTCAAAAAATAGTGAAACATAATGATTTTTAAGACCTTAAAAACCACATATTGTAAAAAATACTTTTTAAGGATCTGTGGAGACCCTGTATAACTCAAGAACAGAGGGTCACAGAACTTTCAGATTAGTGTTATCACCTACGACCAATAGTTTTGGAATTTCAATGTGGTCAAATTAACTGGTAACACTTAACACAGTGTGTGTCAAACAGACATATCACACTATAACTTAATACTCGATATATTATCATAATATTACACACACTCATACATATATACACATAACGAAAGTATCAATATTGCAAAAGGTCAAAGGTCAAGGTCGCATTTAGCAGAAAGGTCAAAATCACATTATTGGCTCTAATTTAAGAACAGGTTGTCGTAGAAACTGGACACAAAATAGGGGTGAGATTAGACATTTTGTGAATACTAGTTCCTTCTGTCTGTCAGTAAATCATGACATTTACTCTTTGAATGCTATAGTTTCTGTGATGTTTGCAAATGTTGCTGAACCATTGAAATTTAATTTAAAAAAAAATAAATCATGAATTAAACTGAAATCACAATATCTGCCAGAATTTTTTTTTTCTTAAGACCTTTCAACCCAAGGTTCAGTGCAACTCAACTCATTTTTTCAGGTTTTTAATGGAACTCCAGGCTTTTTTTTTCTGGTCCGTACAGTGGTATGTGTGCTTGTCTGAGGCACTGTGTGGTGTCAGAAGGAGTAAACATGTTTGTGATGGCAGAAAAGGACACAGAGAAGTGTGATGGGCGGAGCCAAAGTCCCTAATGAGCAGGTTTGTGCTCAGGTAACCATGGCAGCGTTGGCGTCGCTGCTGCTGCTGTGAACGGCCTGTGGCGCACGTTCATGTCAAAGAGAGAGGAGGAGGAGGAGGAGGAGGAGGAGGAGGAGGAGGAGGAGGAGGAGGGAGAATGTATCTGACGTTTCCTCTACTTCTTACACTAAAAAGTCTGACTGTCTGGGCTCAGTTCATATTAACTAAATAAATTATATTTAACTCTGTATTAGAGGTTTCAAATCAACTAATCAATCAAACTTTATTTATATAGAACTTTTCATACATGGTCCATGAAGCACAAAGTGCTTTACATCAGACCCCCCCACCCCAATTAAAAGCTTTTATTACCTGAGGACCTGAGGGTCTGAGAAGCCTCATATGTTAAAAGCAGACCCGATAAATAAACACAACCATTAAGACTCATAAAACCAATAAAAACACTTTAAAATCAATGCATGCAACCAAATGTGGACCACAAAAGGGTCCAGTCTGGCACCTGAGGTGAAATGACAAAGTACAAAAATTCCTGTCGAGGCTGTGGAACTCAGTTTAATTCAGGTTCCACATGCAGATCAATATTATCCACAGTAAAAAAAGGTATTCAGAGAATGCCTAAACTTGAATTAGAGCCAATAATGTGATTTTGACCTTTCTGCTAAATGTGACCTTGACCTTTGACCTTTTTTGATATTGATAATTCCATTATATGTATATATGCGTCAGGTTCAAGTCTGGTTCAAATACCATATTTTGTGGACTGTAAGGTGCACTTAAAACTTTCTCCAAAAATGTTCATTGACTTGGAATTTAGATTTTTTTTATCTCATAATTTTTACTTTTTATCTCATGATTGTGACTTCACTTAGCGTGTCTTACAGTCCAGTGTGCCTTATATATATATATATATATATATATATATATATATATATATATATATATATATGAAAAACCCTCAAAAATAAGACATTCATTGACAGTGCACCTTATAGTGCAGAAAATAGGGCATATTGCTGTTCAATAAATCTTAACTGACTCACATATGATGTGCATTTTTGGGGGAAATATTGTTCCTAATATGATCAGTAGGCATCATCCTTCAGCTTTTTCACATGGTCTGGTGTTAAAAAAATCTGAAAAATCAAGTAATTGCAATTTAAATCGAATCGGCATAAAAGCATATGGTCCCATTCCTACATATTAGTTTGTAACATTAAGTATTTTCATAATTAGTAGAGTTTGTTTCTTTTAAAACAAAGACAAACATTTGAATTCATCATTATTTATGGGTTATTATGTTGTTATTTTAAAGGTCTGGGTTAATGACATTTGAATTATTTATTAATTCCATTTGAATAATATCAGCTGAAAATCACTGTGTAGAAATTAATAATATTTTATCAGTAAAAATCAACAATGTATAAATCAATATCATCCAGATATTTATGAATATGAATTAATTCCACCTTAGTCAGTCTAAATGATTTTTTTCACAGTTATTTGGTGTATCTGAATTAGTATTTACCAGATAACTAGTAAATGTTGGACAGTTTTCCTCTTTAAATTGATTTGGATTTATTCAACATGTGCTAAATCTGAAGTAAATCCAAAATAATTCAACTAATAATTTCATTATTATGTTTAAATGTACTTAATAAAATCAATAGTTTTTAATCAGAGTTGAAATTCTTAAAATCTCTTCAATGATTTTAATGGTCACTTTTTTGTCATCATTTAAGTTGACAATGGTCAAACTTTACTGAGTGTATTTTCATTATAGATACAGATTTAATTGGCTGTAACAAATAATACACTAAAAACAAATCAATAAAAACAATGAGCTCTGATCACTTTGACATGGATGTCAACTGATATATTATCTATTATTTATTCATTATTATTATTACGTATTATTCATGTCAGAACTAAACAGTGGATGATTTTAAATCTATTCAAGCTTCAGTTGCCTTTTTAGTAACAAGATTAATTTAATGAAACTTCTTCTTTCATAATGAAGCGTGAAAACGTGGCTGATTAAATGAGCTTCAGTTATGAAGTGGTGAAGCGTGTGTGAAGATCATCTATCTATCTCTCTCTCTCTCTCTCTCTCTCTCTCTCTCTCTCTCTCTCTCTCTCTCTCTCTCTCTCTCTCTCCTCTCTCTCTCTCCCTCTCTCTCTCTCCCTCTCTCTCCCTCTCTCTCTCTCTCTCTCCCTCTCTCTCTCTCTCCCCCCCCCCCCCCCCTCTCTCTCCCCCCCCTCTCTCCCTCTCCCTCTCCCCCCCCCCCCCCCCTCTCTCTCCCCCCCCTCTCTCCCTCTCCCTCTCTCTCTCTCCCTCTCCCTCTCTCTCTCTCTCTCTCTCTCTCTCCCTCCCTCTCCCCCCCCCCCCTCTCTCTCTCTCTCTCCTTTCATCATGACCTCAGTTGTGGTTGTGACAGTAGTTTCCAGGTGTGAGTTGTTGTTGTTGTTGTTAGTTGTATTCACCATAGCAACAGGTCCCGTCTGAACATCCTTATGTCAGAAGAACTTCCCTCCATCATCAGTCTAATTAGTTTCTCTGGGGCTAAAGAGCGAGTGCAGAGTATGTACTGTCCAGACGTCTATCACACATCCTCACTTTTTACATTTGTCCTAAAAAGTGACATGTCCACTGAGGACCTAAAATTGTCCATATGTAGCAGTGATAGGGCCTCCTTCAGGACATATGTCCTGGGTGGACATGTCATTTAAATAAAGACATTTATATTAAAGGAGCTGCTGCTGTTTCTCCTCCAGTCACCGCTACATCTGATCTACACCTTGGTGGGGGTTGGGGTGGCGGGTGGGTCGTCGTGCCCTGGGCCGCCTGGGTCGGTCATGGTGCGCTGGGGGGGGGGGTCTGTAGCTGCTTCCTCTTGTTCTCTGGGTTTGTGTCGTTCACGGTGGCCCCGGTAGCTCTCTGGGAGTGGCGTCCTGTGCCTCCTGCGGACCGAGGTGGGGGTTGCCCTGTTGCCTTGGCCCTGCCTTGTCATGATTACTGTTCTGGGCTTCGGGGTCTTTCACACTTGCATGTTTGATCGGGTCTCGCCAGCTACTACTGAGTCCCATTTAAACAAATGATGGGACCCCCCAGAATGTGCTGAGAATCTCTCCACAATCTCTACCCTAAACTCATTTTCTTCTGCACTGGTGTCCTCTTCTGGACTATTCTATTACATTACATTCTATTTTATACTATCAGGACATCCATGGTTGTGGTGTTCGGTGCGGATTGTTTAATTGTTTGTTTGTTGAATCTTTTTTTTTTTCTCCTTTTGTGCTGGTTTGGTTTTCTCCTCTTTTTGCGATCTACTTATTTATTTGTTTTTATTGATGGACAGTTGGTGGTTGTAATAACACATCACCTTACAGTCTTTAATTACAATAGCACCGCCTGTTGGTTTCTGTCCCCGTTCGTCCTGTCCGTCCTGTCCAGTCTTTGTTTCCTCCTCACATCACTGAGGTGCAGCACTGCACTCACTGGCTTGTAAGGGAGAGTTCTAATGGGGGATGTCTGCTCAGCTTTAGGGGAGGACCGATGATGGTCACACACATGCACTAAATAGTCTAGTATATGTCTGCAAGACTGGAATATGTACTGATCTGAAACACTGTTGACTCCCCCTCTGTGGGGTTAAAAGATATAAAAAATAAATAAATAAATAAATAAATAAATAAATAAATAAATAAATAAATAAATAAATAAATAAATAAATAAATAAATAAATACATGAATAAAATAAGTGAATGAATAGAAAAATAAAATTAAAAAAAAAAAAAGAACAAAATGCAGACAAATTAGAAAAAGGAAGGAAAAAAAGGAAGAAAACAGAAAGGGAAAAGAAGAAGAAGGAAGGGAAGAAAAAAGGAAAACAAACAAACAAACAAAAAAAAACTCTATTTGTTACCTACTTTCCTATCTGTTCATTTGTTGTTTTTTTTTGTTTGTATATATGTATATGTTTAGTACTTCAGTTATTTATTATTGGTATTGTTATTATTGTTATTGTTATTATTTTATTATTATCATCATTTTTTTGTACTATGCACTATATTACTATAAGATGAATTCTTTGCACATGTTCGAAATAAATCATTCGAATCAAAAACCATAGCACTGAATCACTGCGGCTGATAATATGGGAAACACCATTGAGCTGAATGCTGAGATCTGATTGGCCGAGAGGCTCAGGTGACTTTCTCATGAGAAGTTGTGAAGGTACTGCGAATACCAACCAAATTTTAACATCTGTGTATGGTTTTTTAATATTAACTTTATTAAAGGACTCATTCTATGGTTATTTATTAATATTAACTTTATTAAAGGACTCATTCTATGGTTATTTATTAATATTAACTTTATTAAAGGACTCATTCTATGGTTATTTATTTATATTAACTTTATTAAAGGACTCATTCTATGGTTATTTATTAATATTAACTTTATTAAAGGACTCATTCTATGGTTATTTATTTATATTAACTTTATTAAAGGACTCATTCTATGGTTATTTATTTATATTAACTTTATTAAAGGACTCATTCTATGCTTATTTATTTATATTAACTTTATTAAAGGACTCATTCTATGCTTATTTATTAATAATGTCTGTTTTAAAACATCTTAACAATTTCTGTTTTTAACATCTTTTAAAATAAATTTTTATATCTGTGTATGTTTTTTTTTTTTACATCCCCAAATATTTTAATATTTGTGTGTGTGTTTTTTTACGTCTCTTTTAACACATCTTAACATGTTCTCTCATTTTCACTTCAGGTGTGTTTTTTTTCTTCTCACGTGTTTAATTAACCATATGTTTACACATTTTTTCTTTTTTATTCGGGTTTATTTTTTGTCATGTTGTTGCATATTAAAAAATTAAATTAAATGAACATTTTTGCCATAATGAATAAACAAATCAACACATTTGTGATTTAATAGAAAAACCAACATTACACACTTACACCTTTTTATGATTTAGTATCAGTAACATGTTGTGCATGTTTCCTCTCATCTACTGAACCCACTTTATCCTCACTAGGGTCACTAGGGTCACAGGGGTCTAATCCAGCTCCAGCAGGTGAAGGCGGGGTCAGAGGTCACCCTGTATGAGTCTCCAGTTCATCTCAGGACTGAACATATATAGACAAACAATTACTGTCACATTCACACCTATGGGTGATTTAGATTAACTAGTTAACCAGTTAACCAGTTAACTAGTTAACCAATTAACCTATCAGTGCATGTGTTTGGATGGTGGGAGGAGCCAGAGTACCTGGAGAAAACCCACACAGACACGAGGAGATCATGTAAACTCCGCACAGAAAGGTCTGGTCTGGGAATAGAACCAACAACCTTCTGTCTGTGAAGCACCAGTGTTAACTACTGCACCACCAGTGTTAACTACTGCACCACCAGTGTTAACTACTGCACCACAAGTGTTAACTACTGCACCACCAGTGTTAACCACTGCACCACAAGTGTTAACTACTGCACCACCAGTGTTAACTACTGCACCACCAGTGTTAACTACTGCACCACAAGTGTTAACTACTGCACCACCAGTGTTAAATACTGCACCACCAGTGTTAACTACTGCACCACCAGTGTTAAATACTGCACCACCAGTGTTAACTACTGCACCACCAGTGTTAACTACTGCACCACTGTGACACCAAATGGAAAAGTGACTAGTGCTTTTTTTCTTAGTTTGAAAGTAATTTAGTTATTTAGTTATCTTATGTTGATAATTTGCTTCAGTCATTTGCTTTTGTTAATGGTTGTATTTTGTTTTAAATTTGTCTGAAATAAAACACTCAAAACACAGGTAAACAGTTTTTTTGAGCATTGATAAGTTCATTTAATTTGTTGGTTTTGCATGTATTCTTGTGGGATTCTTTGTGTTGTCAGATACAGGCCAACACTGGGCCAACACTAGGCCAACACTGGGCCAACACTGGGCCAACACTAGGCCAACACTGGGCCAACACTGGGCCAACACTGGGCCAACACTGGGCCAACACTGAGCAAACACTAGGCCAACACTGGGCCAACACTAGGCCAACACTGGGCCAACACTGAGCAAACACTAGGCCAACACTGGGCCAACACTGGGCCAACACTTGGCCAACACTGGGCCAACACTAGGCCAACACTGGGCCAACACAGAGCAAACACTAGGCCAACACTGGGCCAACACTAGGCCAACACTAGGCCAACACTAGGACAACACTAGGCCAACACTAGGATAACACTAGACCAACACTAGGTCAACACTAGGACAACACTAGGTCAACACTAGGCCAACACTAGGCCAACACTAGGACAACACTAGCACAACACTAGGTCAACACTAGGCCAACACTAGGCCAATACTAGGACAACACTAGGACAACACTAGGTCAACACTAGGTCAACACTAGGCCAACACTAGGTCAACACTAAGCCAACACTAGGACAACACTAGGCCAAGACTAGGCCAATACTAGGTCAACACTAGGCAAACACTAGGCAAACACTAGGCAAACACTAGGTCAACACTAGGCCAACACTAGGCCAACACTAGGCCAGCACTTGGCCAATACTAGGTCAACACTAGGTCAACACTAGGCAAACACTAGGTCAACACTAGGCCAACACTAGGCCAACACTAGGCCAATACTAGGCCAATGCTAGGTCAACACTAGCACAACACTAGGTCAACACTAGGCCAACACTAGGCCAACACTAGGCCAATACTAGGCCAATACTAGGTCAACACTAGGTTCAACACTAGGCAAACACTAGGTCAACACTAGGCCAACAATAGGACAACACTAGGTGTAATTCTAAATGATCATGTGTAAACATAGTGTCCTACATCTGATGGAGTACATACAGTGTCCATGAATAATCACTGTCAATGTTAAGTTTCATGATTTATTTACTGTATTTTCACACTATAAGGTGAACTGTCAATGAATGATTTATGTTTTGAATTTGAACAAAAAGCCCAAATTCTGAAAAAAAGTCAATCATAATATTGACTTTTTCAAATTCAAAATTCAAAATTTCAAGTTACTAAAGCACAACCAGAATTAATCCATATATAACTGTGAGAAAATTAAGGTCTTTGAAGAGTGCCTTATAGTCCATAAAATACAGTTTCTTATTAATGTTCTAATTCTAAGGGACTTGCCGTCCCTAGTCGACCAGCCCTCGCTTAACCCTTTAAACTTCCAAGGGTCCACATATAGACCAGAAGTAGTCACTCAAAAATATTAATCAAACCACCCAAACCTGTCCCAAATGTCACATGACCTAATGTAGTTTGACAACAGAGATTGTCACACATCACAAGATATAAACCTCTTTACAATAAAAATCCACAGCAGGTACAATCACTCATTTGTTAAAAAATACAAATGTCAAACAGCTGATCTGAACCTTTATGTGTCATAATTGTCCACAGAGGAACCATATTCTAACAAACACAGTCATTGTCCAACAAAAACATCCAAAAACAAACAAACAAAAAAGTCCAAATCTGGTCCATATGTTGTCCAAAAAACATTCAAACATCAATAAATATCACAAAGTAGTAAATACTTTACTGTCCAATCTTTTCTCGAAATCACTGTAACTTGAAAGTTAGGAATCAATGTATGTTTACAAATAATGTAAGACTTGACCAGAAAAACATGAAATACACTGTGTTCATAAAAATTAATTTGAAAAGAGTTTTTTTTTAAAGAAAGTCAAACATAGATTCAAGATGATCATTCAAATCTCTGTGTGCATTGAATGCCATAAAATGACCATTCAAACCACTTTATCTGCTCACTATAACTGAATATTATTTTTAGGATTATATCTAACTAGAAACTTTCACAAATATCATTTTCTTGTAGTAAATTTAAAGTGAATATAAATATACTTATTATACAAATTTGATTGAGTGTGTTTGTATAGATGCTTTGTGTTCATGGTAAATGGATATTAAAAAGTGTGCCAAAGCATAGAAAGCAGAATTTATTTGATTATTAGCTTGTAAAAATTGGGTGGGAGTCTATACGTTTTGCTTCTTCCCACTCCCTTTCAAGTGCAGAAAAGGAAAGTAAATTTTGTTAACCATTTTGATGGATCCTTGATGTTTTGGTGATTTTGTATGTATCAATAAATATCCACCAATAGGTATTGCATCATTTAACAGGACCTGTCTCCCATATCCCAGTTTTCATCTTAATATTTTCATTCATAATATAAGCAAAAAACAACTGCATGGTATCAAAATGGTTCAAGAACAACATTCAATTTACTTTATAAAGAAATGTATGTGAAATTTAGTGGAGGTTTGAAGGGTTGATTACCTGCTCAAAATAAATGAAAGTTTAATTGAATTGAATAAAAAAAAAAACAAGAACAAATATGTGTGGTTTTCTGCAAAAATTCTATGTAAACAGAACAAATGAACCTGTGGAAAAACATGCACTGTCTCTTTAAATCAGCCTCCGCCGGGTCTTCCGCGAGCCTTGTCATGTGACCCCGTCTGCCAATAAGAACGCAGCGCACGTGACGAGCGTTCTTTGCGATGACTTCATCCCTGGTGTGGGATGACGTCAAATTCAAGATGGATGGAATCACGACCAGAGCGAACAAATCTACACAACACTGAACAAAGTCCGGGCTCCGCGGAGGACACACGGCTCCCACCACGGCCACGGTAAGTGGACCCGCGTCCGAGGGACCGAACCGAGCCAAGTGGGTGAAGGCGGGGGGTGGGGTGGTGGGGGGGTGGTGACCGGGGCCGGGCGGAGAGATACGGACGGACGGACGGAGGCGCCTTTCCGCTCCCTCCCTGACGTAACTCCAAAGCCGCTGGAAAACCCACACACTTCACCTGTGCGGGACCGTGCCGTGTCACGCCGGGTTCACGCGTGTCTCCCGTGAATCAAACCGTCTGTCCGGGTCCGGGTCCGGTTGTGTTTTCATTCCGAGGGGGAGTCCATTGAAACGCTCCCGGGCCACGCGCAACTTTTCCGCTAACGGTTTGACAGACGTCAGAGTGTGTGTGAGTGGACCGATTGGTTTCACCTGCGAGGAACGGAACCGGGATCAGGACTAGGTAGGTTCAGGACCGGGTCAAGCGGTGGGAGAAGTTCTGTGTCCGGACAAACTGAGCCACGTCCCACTTCCTCATACCGCGGACCTCATGTAACCTGGTGTCCGACCCGGTCCGGTCCGACCCGACCCGAACCCGACCTCAATGAATGAAGCTTGGTATCATTTCTCAAACACCAGGTTGATCTACGTAACGACACGTTTCCGCTCAATGTTTTCAAAATAAACATGAACACATGAAGTAAAAGCACATCAACTAAGAGTCACACATCTGTTAATCCGGTTCCAGAACCCAATCCACATCAGAACCGGATCTATCAGCACCACATGTAATCAATAAACTGTTAACCCCTTTTCTGTTTAGAATATAAACACATTATATTATTAGTATCTGAGAGCAATAATTATGTAAAAAATAAATAAATAAAAATCATGTCACACAATATTTTAATTAATTTACCTGAAACATTGAGACACAAAATGTAAAAATGATTTATTAAAAGTAAAATTAATTACAACACCCTGGAACAGTTGATTATTATTGGTCATTTTTAATGTTATTAAGCATCAATTATTCCCCCCCATACACAATGAAAAGTTTGACCATTGTCGACTTAAAGAAATGATGGCAACAAATTGATGATTAAAATAATTGAATAGATTTGAACTACCGTATTTTATTAACTATAAGGTGCACTTAAAAGACTTTTCTTTAAAAATGACAGTGCACCTTATATATGGATCAATTCTAGTTGTGCTCAGTGACTGGGAATTTTGACTCTTTAATCTCATAGTTTTGACTTTATATATGAAAACCCTAAAAAAGAAAATAAGCCATTCATCTACAGTGCTGCCATGTAGTGCAGAAAATATGGTATTTCAACTTTGATTAAAAACTAGTGATTTTATTAAGTACATTTAAATCCAAAATAATGAAAATATTAGTTGAATTATTTTGGATCTACTTCAGATTTAGTACATGTTGAGTGAATCCAAATCAATTTATGGGGAAAACTGTCCAATATTTACTAATTATCTGGAAAATACTAATTGAGATATACCAAATATCTGTAAAAAAAAACAAACAAACAAAAATATTTAGACTGACCAAGGTGTAATTAATTCATATGGATGATATTGATTTATACGGTGTTGACTTTACTGATAAAATATCATTAATTTCTACTCAGTGATTTTCAGCTGATATTATTCAAATAAAAATTAGTCAAATGGAATTAATGAATAATTACAATGTCATTAACTCTACATAACAGTTAACCAAACTGCACAAAGTCTGTTTTTTCATATACCATATTTTCCAGATTATAAGTCGCATTTAAAAGACTTTAAAAAACTACAGTGCGTCTTATATATGGATTTATTCTGAATGTGCTTAGTGACTGGGAATTTAGACTTTTATTCCGATGATTTTGACTTCACTAGTCATTCACACTTCATTAGTTTTATTATCACTTCTATTATTAGTTTTATTATTAGTTCTATTATTAATTTTATTATTAGTTCTATTATTAGTTTTAGTTTTATTATCAGTTTTTAGTCATTCAGGGGACTTCCACATTTACCTACAGGTTTGAAAAAGTCACGTCACCAGGACATTGGCCCCACCCACCTGGGGTTAAGCCCCTCCTCCATTGCAGCCAATCTGCAGTAGCATTAGCATTAGCATCTACTAGAGCAGACGGCGCCACAGTAGAAAAACAAACTGTAAAAAACTGTTGGATCAAACTGGTTCATGTGTCTCTGTGGAAAAAAAGACTGTTTTTTTACTGCACGTTTTCAAAACAAGTGACGTCACCAAACCGAGCTGGATGTTACTCTGGGATGGTAAACACACACAGAGCCAGAGGGGAGGGGGGAGTGTTCCTTCACACATTCTGAGCCAATCACAGACGCCTCATCAGCGCGTCATGGACATGTATGAGGAAGTAGAAGTAAACTGTGTTGTTCCACCTCCAGTCATTTTTCTACCGTCACATGATATGGACATAGTCACATGGTCACATGGTCACATGGTCACATGGTCACTAAGGTCACAGACAAACTGACTGTATCCTTCAGTATTGGGCTGACCCAAACTGAACGTCTGTTTTCAACGGTTATATGAAGACATATACCAAAGTGATGAGAGAGAGAGAGAGAGAGAGAGAGAGAGAGAGAGAGTGAGAGAGAGAGAGAGAGAAAAAAACCGGGTTCAAATGTCTCTGGGTGTTACAGGCTGTCGACCCAATGACATCAGATTTTAACACAGAAGTAAATGCAGGTATTTGAGTAAGGTCAAAGGTCACTTTGATGTTCATAAAGACCATTGTTTAAAGTTTTAAAATGCGGGTCGAGAAGCGGGTCGGGTCTGTTCTTTTCAAATATATTTTTTTGCGGTCCGAGCTGCAGGTGGGTTAGTTAAAAAAGTGGTCGATTGTGGGTCGTTTATACATGGACCTGCACATCACTGATAAACTGTTACAGCCTTATTATTTATGTGGATTTTTGTCAATTTTTTGCCCATTTTGTTAATTTTTTTAATTAATTTTGTTTAATTTTTTTTCAAATTTTGGAGCAAGTATTTAATTTTTACTCATGATGCTGATGCTTGGTTTTTTTGTTTGTTGTTGTTGTTGTTTTCCTAACTTTATTAATTTTTTACTCATTTTTTAAAATGTATTTAATTATCTGTCTGTCTCTGTCTCTGTCTCTCTCTCTCTCTGTCTGTCTGTCTGTCTGTCTGTCTGTCTGTCATATACAACGTAATAGTTTTTTTCAATTTAATTAGGAACTGAAAATGACATGACGAACATTTCTAATTTCCACCCAACAAGTGGTTTGAGTGTCTGGTGAAGCATGTGTTAATAATTTCTTGTTTTTAATTTAGTCAGCAGGAAACCATCTAAAAATAGACGTGCAGACAATTATCCAGTATTTGCAGTATAGGCTGCCACATGGCACTGCCGTTACTGTGCTCAATGAAACCGGATTATTTTAACCTCACAGGAAGTGGTTTTTATTCAGGCCATAGGAAACTGGTTTGGACAGGAAGTGGAAAAGCTGAAACATAAAGTCAGACTGTACTTCCTGTGTCGATCGAGGTCACGTCGTGTCATTTGATCATTGATTATCAGATGGTGATGTAATGAGTGTTTTTGTTCTGTTGAAGAAACAAGACACAAATATACAACCTGCTGCATCACAACTGAGTACAGTCTGTGTACAGCTGGAAGTAACTAAGTACAAGTACTCCATCAGTGTACTTAAGTAGAGGTTTTTAAGGATCTGCACTTTACTGGAATATTTATTATTCTAGAAACTTTGGATTTTTCCTCCTTATATTTGTTCAGAAATATATGTACTTTATACTCTTTACATTTATATAAATATTTGTACTTTATACTCTTTACATTTATATAAATATATGTACTTTATATTCTTTACATTTATATAAATATATGTACTTTATATTCTTTACATTTATATAAATATATGTACTTTATATTCTTTACATTTATATAAATATATGTACTTTATACTCTTTACATTTATATAAATATATGTACTTTATATTCTTTACATTTATATAAATATATGTACTTTATACTCTTTACATTTATATAAATATTTGTACTTTATATTCTTTACATTTATATAAATATATGTACTTTATATTCTTTACATTTATATAAATATATGTACTTTATATTCTTTACATTTATATAAATATATGTACTTTATATTCTTTACATTTATATAAATATATGTACTTTATATTCTTTACATTTATATAAATATTTGTACTTTATACTCTTTACATTTATATAAATATATGTACTTTATATTCTTTACATTTATATAAATATATGTACTTTATATTCTTTACATTTATATAAATATATGTACTTTATATTCTTTACATTTATATAAATATATGTACTTTATATTCTTTACATTTATATAAATATATGTACTTTATATTCTTTACATTTATATAAATATATGTACTTTATATTCTTTACATTTATATAAATATATGTACTTTATATTCTTTACATTTATATAAATATATGTACTTTATACTCTTTACATTTATATAAATATATGTACTTTATATTCTTTACATTTATATAAATATATGTACTTTATATTCTTTACATTTATATAAATATATGTACTTTATATTCTCTACATTTATATAAATATATGTACTTTATACTCTTTACATTTATATAAATATCTGTACTTTATATTCTTTACATTTATATAAATATATGTACTTTATATTCTTTACATTTACATAAATATTTGTACTTTATATTCTTTACATTTATATAAATATATGTACTTTATACTCTTTACATTTATATAAATATCTGTACTTTATATTCTTTACATTTATATAAATATATGTACTTTATATTCTTTACATTTACATAAATATTTGTACTTTATATTCTTTACATTTATATAAATATATGTACTTTATACTCTTTACATTTATATAAATATATGTACTTTATACTCTTTACATATATATAAATATCTGTACTTTATACTCTTTACATTTATATAAATATATGTACTTTATACTCTTTACATTTATATAAATATCTGTACTTTATATTCTTTACATTTATATAAATATATGTACTTTATATTCTTTACATTTATATAAATATTTGTACTTTATACTCTTTACATTTATATAAATATCTGTACTTTATATTCTTTACATTTATATAAATATATGTACTTTATATTCTTTACATTTATATAAATATTTGTACTTTATACTCTTTACATTTATATAAATATCTGTACTTTATACTCTTTACATTTATATAAATATTTGTACTTTATACTCTTTACATTTATATAAATATATGTACTTTATATTCTTTACATTTACATAAATATTTGTACTTTATACTCTTTACATTTATATAAATATATGTACTTTATACTCTTTACATATATATAAATATCTGTACTTTATACTCTTTACATTTATATAAATATATGTACTTTATACTCTTTACATTTATATAAATATTTGTACTTTATACTCTTTACATTTATATAAATATATGTACTTTATACTCTTTACATATATATAAATATCTGTACTTTATACTCTTTACATTTATATAAATATTTGTACTTTATACTCTTTACATTTATATAAATATATGTACTTTATACTCTTTACATTTATATAAATATATGTACTTTATATTCTTTACATTTATATAAATATATGTACTTTATATTCTTTACATTTATATAAATATATGTACTTTATATTCTTTACATTTATATAAATATCTGTACTTTATACTCTTTACATTTACATAAATATTTGTACTTTATATTCCTTACATTTATATGTATTTATATATATGAGTTCTGCCACAAACATGTTCTTCACAAACCACACTTTTCTGTCGTGTCCTCTGGGCGGTGCTACTGTCCTCCCCCTGTGAAGCAAACACACACTGCAACTCATACAGATTATAATTATCACTTTTATCTCATGATTTTTAAATTTTTATCACATTAATTATATATTTTTTATTTTGTAATTCTGACCTTTTTCTCAAAATGTTCACTTGACCTCATAATTTAGAAATTTTCCTCATAATTATGCGTTTCTCATCTGATATTTATGACTTTATTTCACAATCTTGACTTTTTATCACATAATTTTCAATTTCTCTCATAATTATGACTTTATCCCATGAATTTGACTTTTTATCTCACTATCTTGATGTTTTATCTCATAATTGTGACTTTTTATCTCATAATTTTGATGGGTGAAACACTGTGACTTTAACACTTTTATAAATAGTGATATTATTCTGGTTTTATCTGTGGATCCAAATTGTTTGTTGTCATGCAGGGCTGTTAAATTAATTTGAGTTCAGTTCCACATTCAGTCCAATATGATCTAAAGTGGCTGCACCATGAAAATGATTTTAATATGAACCCTTTAACTCCTGAGACTTTAGCAATTCCACAGTAAAAAAAATAAAATATGATCAAATAAGTAACAAAACGACCAAAAACAGCTTTAGTGATCATTAAAATGAACAAAAATTAATATTAAACTAACAAAATAATATGTAACAAATAGTATGCAACATAAATCAATTGTTTTTTGACACCTGTACATCAGTTCCATCAACAAAATTCTCATTAAAATAACAGTTAAAAAACACTTGAATTTGTCTGAATATTTAAAATAAACCATTCAATCAGAACGTGTCAGTGCTGATGCATCAGGGATTAAAGGGTTAAAAAAAGGAATATTACAGCAGGTCATTCCTACCAACGACTGTTCGACTGTATGACGTTCACAACAGTAGCACAATACTGGTGACACTATTTAACCATTAAACCTCTGATATTATCTGCAATAAATATAAATACACACACACACACACATATATATATACACACACACATGAGGGTCAAAGGTCATCAAAAGCATCATGGGTAGCTCCCTCATAGCCAATGGGATGGTAGGTATAGTACATACATGATGTAGTAATGTACATAGTATTTATGTCTCAGAGGTTTCAGTTTCCTTTCATGAATTGATATGGTACTGATGGAGTGTTACTACGGGAGTAACCCCAGTGAGAGAGGGTACATGCAGAAGATGTGGGAGAAATGGTTGCTTCGAAACCCCACATCCTCACTGACTAAGAAACAGCTCCTAGCTCAGTGTTCGAATATCCGCAATAAGAGGTTGCTATCACAGCTAGAGATCGATGAGGTACAGCGTTGTACCTCATCCACAGTACAAAGATGCTACAGCAAGGACGACAGGTCAGCTTGGGGGTGGTTTCACCACCACCCCCCAAATATCGAGATTGGGTACCAAGCCCCAGAAAGACTAAACACAAGGGCAGCTGACTGAGAAAGAGAATCATGAAATCCTGGGGAAACACAATTACCTGCTTGCCAGGGCTAAAGAACAAAGTACCAGACCAGACTCTACTGGAGGACCTGAACACTGCACTGCAAACTGTCCCTACCACTACCATCACTGAGACCAATCAGCTGATGTACGCAGCAGCAACAGTAATCCTAGAGATGTTTGGCTACAAGATGAACAGCCAGAGTAGCCAGAAGGTTGCCCCATGGAGGAGAAGGCTAGAGGCAAAGATCATGGCAGCACGGAGAGAAGTCAGTGAAGTCAGTCACTGCCCAAGAAATACAACAAACTGTCCACAGCTGAGGCACTGGAGACTGCTAAGCAAAGGCTCACAGCACTAGCTACTAGGGTTGTCATGATACTAAAATTTCCAACTCGATACCGATACTAAGGATAATACTCGATACTAATTTCGATACTGGAGATGTGAGGGATTCCTTTTAAAATGTCCTCCATGGACTGCTAAAAAAAGGTAGTGAGTGCGGGTGCAGAATAAATGCATGTCTATCTCTTGGCAAGTTAAGGTAGGTCTATCTTTTTGCTCAAGCCCTTCTGCAGTGCTAACTGCAAGCCTCTTTATGGTTGAGCGATTATGTGCGCGGGCGGCAGCGTATTGCATCATGTGACCACCGCGGACCCCTTGCGGGACTATGGCGAGCCAAAGTGTTCACATAGCCACGCGTTGTCTTTATTATATCACACGTTACAGAACACGTTACAGAACGCGTTACAGAACGCGTTCTAGAACGCGTGCCATTGTGCGCGCCAGTGCACGTACCAGAGCGTGTCCTGTAACGCGTGATAGCGCGCCAGTGCGCGTGCTAGAACGCGTGATATAATAAAGACAACGCGTGGCTATGTGAACACTTTGGCTTGCCATACGGGACTAGCAGCACGCACGTCAAAAATGATAGGCTGACATGCTCACGGTGGCCTCCGTGGTGGTAACGTGATACTATGCGCTACCGCCTGGCTGCCGCCCGCGCGCATAAACGTTTGACTATATCGAGGCCTTTAAAAGCAAAGTTGCATCGGATGGTCGCAATCACAGCCGGCATTACGGCTGTGCCAGAGCTGACCGCGTTGATGCCTGTTTAGAATTCTTAACGTTACCCACTACAAAAAAGCGGCAACATGCCATAAAAACAAAAATTGATTTTCCAGCAACTTAGTATCTAATCAGATACCAAGGGTCAATATCGATTTAGTATCTAAAATCGATTTTTTTGATAACCCTACTAGCTACCCGCCTAAAGAGATACACAAGAGAGGTAGAGGCAAGGAGAATAAACCAGGTGTTCTCCACCAACCCAGCTAAGGTCTACTCTCAATGGCAGGGGGACAAGTTGACAACGGACCCACCTAGGGCTGAGACTGAGCAATACTGGAAGAACATCTGGGAGAAAGAGGCAACACATAACACCAATGCTCAATGGCTGACAGACTTACAGGCAGAGCACAGCCAACTCCCAGAACAAGATCCAGTAGTCATCACACTAGCAGACATCCAAACCAGAGTGTCCAAAATGAAGAGCTGGACAGCACCAGGGCCCGACATGATTCATACCTACTGGCTTAAGAAACTGACAGCACTCCATGAACTTCTAGCAGCACAGATGAACCAGCTGCTGATATCGGGAAACCACCCAGAGTGGCTAACCCAGGGCCGGACAGTCCTCATAATGAAAGACCCTCAGAAGGGAACAATACCATCTAACTACCGGCCTATAACCTGCCTCAGCACCACATGGAAGCTTCTTATCAGGCATCATAGTGACTAAGATGAGTAGGCACATGGAGCAATACATGAGCAGAGCACAGAAAGGAATAGGCAACAACACCAGGGGATCCAAACACCAGCTACTGGTTGACAGGGCAATTGCCCGAGATTGCGAGACGAGGAACACCAACCTGTGCACTGCCTGGATTGATTACAAGAAAGCCTATGACTCAATGCCACATACATGGATACTGGAATGCTTAAAACTGTATAACATCAACAGGACACTAAGAGAGTTCATCCAGAACTCAATGAGGCTGTGGAAGAAAACTCTGGAGGCCAACTCAAAGCCAATTGCACAAGTGAGCATCAGATGCGGCATTTACCAAGGAGATGCTCTGTCCCCCCTGCTGTTCTGCATAGGCCTAAACCCCCTCAGCCAGATCATCTCAAAGAGTGGCTTCGGATACCAGTTCCGAAGTGGAACATCCATCAACCACCTCCTCTACATGGATGACATCAAGCTGTATGCCAAGAATGAGCGTGACATTGATTCCCTAATTCACCTCACCCGGATCTACAGCAAAGACATTGGGATGTCATTGGGACTAGATAAATGTGGGCGGATGATATCTAGAAGAGGAAAGGTGATCACAACTGAAGGGGTTGACCTACCTGAAGGGAATATCACAGATGTGCAGGAAAGTTACAAATACCTAGGGATCCCACAGACAAATGGTAATCATGAGGAGGCAGCTCGGAAGTCAGCCACAGCCAAATACCTACAGAAGGTAAGACAGGTCCTGAAAAGTCAGCTGAACGGCAAAAATAAGATCCAGGCCATTAACACCTATGACCTGCCAGTAATCAGATACCCAGTTGGGAGAATATCCTGGCCACTGGAAGAGATACAAGCCACTGATATCAAGACAAGGAAACTCCTTACCATGCATGGAGGGTTCCACCCCAAGTCCAGTGTCATGAGGCTGTACACTAAGAGAAAGGAAGGGGGCCGAGGACTAGTAAGTGTCAGAACTACTGTCCAGGAGGAAATGGCGAACCTCCAGGAATACATCAAGAAAATGGCCCCCAATGACCAACTGCTAAGTGAATTCCTCAGGCAACAAAAGCCCAGTAAGGTCGAGGAACCAGAGGGGCTATCATGGAAGGACAAACCCTTGCATGGCGTGTACCATCGACAAATTGAGGAAGTGGCTGATATGGAAAAGACATACCAGTGTCTGGAAAAGGCTGGACTAAAGGACAGCACAGAGGTGCTACTCATGTGTCCAAAAAACAAACAGGAAAAAGAAAAAATAGTTACAAGAGATGTTAAAACACAATACAATAAAGTTGGTCTCTTTTACCATTCAGCACTAAAAAAAAAAATGATTTCAGCCACACTCTTACTTCAACTTCAAATTCAAATCTGTCTAAATCTACAGAATTTATCTCCAACTACACCCCCCACTCTACTGGGAAACACCCCCCTTTATATATCCTTAAGCTCCACCCATGGACATATTTAATTAACAATCTACAATATTTACATGGAACAAACATCAAACTGAAATCATATTAACTCATATAAACAATGGCACCAATTATCCTCCATACATAAACACAAACTGAAGAAAAAAACAGAACAATGAATGAATGTGTGTGTCCTGTAGTCAATGGTCCACAACCTTTTTATTACTGCGGACCGGTCCACGTTTGACAATTTTATCACGGGCCGGGGGTTTATGTGGGTCAAAGCGGGTCTGGTCTGTGGGAATCACCTGTCAGCATAAATCCATATTTCAGTCCAACTCCTGGTATTGTCTGTTCAAACTTTCCTTTTCTCTACAGTTGGAGGCTCTTCTGTCTCTTCAGTCGCCTTTTACTCTTTGAAAACAAACTTTCCAAACACATCTGTTTTTACTTCTTTTACAAACATGTGGGTTATATTTATGACATTCAAGTGACAGATGGAACCGACAGAATCTGGTAATTTTTTAAAACAATAGATTGTTCAGACTCGGATAATAAATAGAAGAGAAATAATGAATGAATTAAGTAATTATTAGGCGACCTGGTACCAAGTGTTGTATGAAGCCTGTGAATTCTGAGGATATAACAGTGGGTTCTGCAGCAGGAGTGTGTGTGTGCACGTGTGCGTGTGTGTGTGTGTGCCTAATCAGGGCTCTACACTAACTTTTTTTTCCAGGAGCACACGTGCCCCTAAGTTAAAAAATTTAGGAGCACACAAAAAAAAAATAGGGGCACAAGTAGGTTTTAGTTTTAAAAGTTTATTTATTTACAGTGCAGTACTTACGCACAGATACCAACATTGTTGAATGACTGCTGTCATTTGTGTTAATTTAGAGCAGACCATAACATAACTTTGTATTATGGGATGCTTTGTCCTTTGATTCATTTTAGAACGTTGTATTGGCTGCCTTGTTATTAGATCCATTTTAGAATGATTAATCTTTCAATATGTGCCGTGTTCGTCTCTATGTGGAGCTGTTCACACAGTTTTAATTCATTTCTAGTAGGTTTTTATTAACTCCTCAGGTCTGTGTGTCTTATTGTGTGCTGCAAGAAGCACTCACACATGTGCGACTGTTTTGTTTTCCTCGTTCGCATGATGAAATATTTGCTCGCAAATGCGAGTGAAATGGGCGCACTGTAGAGCCCTGACCTAATGGCTGAGTATTGATGACAATGTCCAGTTTAAGCATGTGTCACAGGACAGCTGCGCTTCACACACTTCAAAAAAGACGAGAAAAAAGAAAGACACGCAGGGCAAAGGTGACGACGCTAATGTCGCAACGTTACAATATTTCAAAAAAAGAATATTTTTGCTCACAGGTTGGTTTGGGCCAGTCTGTTTCCTCTCGCAGTAGTGGAAGTTTCCTGCGGGCCGCCTATTTGGGCACCCTGGTTTAGGGGGTAGTATGTGAGGCTTTGGAACCAATCAGACCTTTCACATGTAAAATGTGACTATTTACAAAAAATTCACGGCACGAAAACGCTTCTGGAACAAATTAATTTCATAAGTAGAGGTGCCACTGTATAGTATTACTCTTATTTATCTCATCTTCACATAGTTTTGTCCCTTCTGTATATATTTTCCCCTCCTTTATATTCTGTATAGTGTACATAGCATATAGTCTTTTTTTTCTTTTTCTCTATATCTGTGTTTGCGTACATATATTATTTAGTATCTATATATTTCTTCTCTCTCGCTGGCTACTGTGACATTTGAATTTCCCAGATGTGGGATCAATAAAGTCTATCTTATCTTAATAATAGGATGAGAACTTGTAAATGTTAACTCCAAGGTTTTCTCTGTTTTTTGGGTCAAAAAAGTCCAATTCCATCATGAAAAAGTTTGAATCTATGAACCGTACTGGAACAGAACATGAATAAATATGAACAACCTGAAAAGTCTGAAGAAAAATAAGTGTCATTTTCATATTTTCATATATATTTTGAGCAAACAAAATTGTTAAAACATCAATTAGTGGCCAAATTATTATTTTTTTTTTTTTGCACTCGAGAAGGAGTGGGAAGAAGTAAAACTTATAAACTCCCACCCCTCTTTTACAAACCAATAATCCAATAGATTCCACTTCCTATGCCCCAACACACCTCATATCCACCCCCCCCATCAACACAATTATCTGTAATCATTCATCAACACATTGTCACCTCACACAGTCTGATTTACACACTCACTTCAATTCAAGCCTCTTTGAATATGCAACAAACAAAACAATCCCACTCTGTTCCTACTAATGAAAACAAGAAAATAAATAAATAAAAACTAAAGGACATGTACATGAAAAACAAAACAAAACACGACTCCATTTACATATTGGAAAAGTCGTTCAAAGAAGCAAAACGTATTTAATCCCACACCTGCACGAAAAAGTCTGTTTTAATTTCCACCTCATTTGTCATCTTCACAAACAAACCCATTTCATACAAACCTATTTTGACACATCCAGAGAGTAAAAAAAAAAAGAATAAATACATATGACATGCTTGAAACAAACACAATATAAATATACAATTAAGTCAACTAATGTGACAAGAACAGACAAAAAACAGACAAATCCACAACTACACACCAAACGAATCAAAAAACAGAAATAAACACAGTCAGATTTTAACGATATTACATTTTATTTGATCATTTTTACATGTGTATCACAACTTCCAGACACGGTGCATCTACAAATAAATGACAAGCAGAATATTGATCAAATTCAACATATTTCTCCTCAGACATTTCAGGTTTTTCACATTTAATGTGTAATTATTAACTAGACTACTACAGTAGAACCAGAGCTGAGCGATTTTCTCTTTTAAAAAAATCTCAGATTTTTTCCCAAAAAACTCGAATCACGATGCGATTTTTTTTCCCACATGGGCTAAATGAAAATGAAAACACTAGAAACGTGGTTTCTTTCGTCTTCTTTTTTAATTAAATAACATGTAAAACAAAAATACTTCTACAAATAAGTGTAAATAATAAATCAGTTGTGCAAAAGGTGCAACTGCAACCTGAGACTTTGTCTACATGAACTGTAGTAAGTCCAGACATATCCACCACTGTTACAGGAAAAACTGTGCAAAAAAAATAGTGTAAAAGATACATTTTGTTGGAAAAAAGAAAACTTAAAATATTTTAACAACTAAAACAATATACATTAATACTCATATGAAAAAACGTAGTAGTGCAAAAGTAAGATAAAAATAAAACTAGTAACATTTTTACTTTGTAAGGACAAAATAAAACAAAACCTTATTATCAATCAAACTACTTCAATAAACCTGAACATGTTACCAATATTTTGGATATATGATGTTATTGTGTCTGTTATCGCTCCACATCGTGCTCCATGTTTATCATAAGGTGCAGAGTCCTGCACGGGTTCGGGTACCCGTGGGTGAACTGCAAATTTTCACGAAACGGGTGAAAAATGTTGTGCTGTGTCGGATACGGGTTCGGTTCGGATATCGGGTTCATTTATAGCGGGTCGTTCGGGTGCGGATTTATTTATTTTTTTTCATCAGAAAACTGGTCGGAGTTTAAACATGACGGGTACGGGCGGTTGCGGTATGTCAAAATCAGAACCGTGCAGGACTCTGATAAGGTGTGCCACGAGAAAAGCTTTCAGTCAGTGTTTGTTGAACATTTTGAAGAAGTACTGGCAGCGCTAGTCTCTGCCTTTTCTAAGAGCCCCCCCCCATTGGATGCTTTCGCTTCAGATGTGCAACTACGGTTAAGCAGCCTGGTTCATGGTTTTCTTTTTGTGAGGAAAAAAAGTGCGTGTGGAGGGGAATCGGATTGTACGATTTTCCTAAAATATGAATCGATTTTGCCATAAAACTCAATTTTAAATCTAAATCGATTTTTTTGCCCAGCTCTAGGTAGAACATTAGATTTGCTGCCACTAGGAGGGGTCTAGCATGGCTAGGCTAACAGTTTCTGTAATGTTTGCAAATGTTGCTGATGACTGAGACTCGATTTGAAGAAAAGTGTGAATGAAATTGCAAGTGCAATACCTGCCAGACCAAAGCAGTTATTTCTTAAAATTGTTCGGCCCTTGCACTGATGACATTTGTATTTGCATTCCTGATTCAAACTCTGCTGTTGTTGTTGTTGTCTTTCAGCCATGGAGAGCCTGGTGCATTACAGTAACCCCTCCCATGCCCTGTCGGTGTTGGGAGCCCTGAACGAGCAGCGTCTGCGGGGTCAGATGTGCGATGTGGTCCTGGTGGTGGCGGAGCAGAAATATCAGGCCCATAAGAGCGTTCTGGCTGCCAGCAGCGAGTATTTCCAGTCCCTGTTCACACGGACGGACTCGGAATCGCTCAAAGTTGTCAATCTGGACTTCTGCGAGCCCGATGCCTTTGAGATCGTTCTGAATTACATTTACTCCTCTTCGCTGTTTGTGGACAAAGGCAGCCTGGCGGCCATCCAGGAGCTAGGCTACAGCCTTGGAATTCCCTTCCTCACCAACATCGTCTCAGCGCGGCCTCATGCATCCTACTGCGTGTCCAGAAAACGGCTTTCATTCTCTGAGGGCGACGAGAATGACATCCAGACAAGAAGTGTCATTGTGTGCAGGGTTAGGAATGACGCTGCCCTCTCTTCTCGCTCCAGTCATCTGAGAAAAACACCGGAGAGGTCAGCGTCTCCCCGTTCTGTCAAAGAGTGCAGTCAGCCTCCGCCAGGACAAAACACATATGAGTCGACGGCCAACTCGGAGTCCATCACCGCCAAGTCATCGGAGAACAGCGTCGTCCCCGAGAGGACGTCCACCTATCCGTACGCCTCCATCTTGAAAGGGAATTCATCACACATAGCGTCCGTCCGGCCTCAGCTGACCACGTCTGTGTCGTTCAGTGACGCCGAGGTTCAACACATCAGGCTTCAGCCGGACGCCGAACAGGACGTGAAGGAGGAGGAGCGAGAGCCTCTATATCACACCAAAGCGGCCTATCAGGGTCCGACACGAGAGCAAAGCCAAACTATCGACAGGAGTGGACCACTCATCAAAAGCCTCCTCCGGAGATCCCTATCGATGGACAGTCCTGTACCGGTGTTCTCGCCGACACTGGAGCTTAAGGAGCTCCAAAACCGCGAGCACTCTGTGGTTAAAATGGCATCGAAGGCAACGGGGCCAGAAGCGCCTGTTCACAACGGCAGCTCCAAAAGAACTTCTCCTCTGGTTCTCAGGTCAAGGGTCCCCAGCAGGTATGAAAAGGAAACTCAGGCAGAACGGGAGGTGAGCGTGAAAGCCGAGCCCAGCAGTCCACTCGCCGACCCCATGGAGATTATTCGCATCACAGTCGGAGACACTTTGCCCGTTAGCCTCAAAGACTTGCAAGCCAATTACGAACAAGGTGCCCGGCCAGACTTCAGTCCTCTGGGAAAGCGAAAGGACAGGCCAGATAACAGACGGTACCCGTTTAAAAAGAGTAAAATATTTAAAGAGCACAGTCACCGGCCTGATTACGACCAGTCTGAACTAGTACCTCAAAGTGCCAGGACTGAACCTAACGAGAATACCGAAGAGCCCTCTCAGAACAAAATCTTTAAATGCTGGAACTGTTTGAAGGTTTTCCGGTCCAGTGCCGGCCTGCATCGCCATGTGAACATGTATCATAACCCTGAAAAGCCGTACGCTTGTGACATCTGTCACAAGCGTTTCCACACCAACTTCAAAGTCTGGACTCACTGTCAGACGCAGCACGGCGTCGTTCAAAACCCTGCCTCTTCAAGCACTTCGGTACTGGATGAGAAGTTTCAAAAGAAGTTGATCGACATTGTACGTGAGAGGGAGATAAAAAAAGCTTTGCTGTGGAAGTTGAAGAGGAATAAACAGAGTTTGCAGTCAGTGACCAAGAAGCGATCAAGGCCCAACTTCATTTGTCCTTACTGTGGGAAAGTGTTTGTGTTCCAGTCTCAGTACCGACAACATTTACGGACGCATCCTACTGAAAAAACTGACGAGGACACAGCGAGGGAAAACGTCTGTCAGGAGCAGGATGAGGTCATGGAGAAGAAAAGTGGTGATGCTGGGGTGTACTCCTGTAGACTCTGCAACATGAAACTATCCTCACTGTTTGAACAAGGCGACCACGAGCGAGGCTGCCGACACGCCACCGTATGTCCGTACTGTGGCCTTCGATTCTCCAGCCCGGCCGTCAAGAAAGACCACGAGGCGCACTGCAAATACAAGAAACTGACGTGCCTGGAATGTATGCGAACCTTCAAGTCGTCCTTCAGCATATGGCGCCACCAGGTGGAGGTGCACAACCACAACATGATGACTGTTAAAGACCAGCTCCACCTGAAGCAGCTGGAGAACAACGAGGAGGTGTCTGAAATGCTCAGGGAGGAGCATTTCAGTGACGATCCTCTAGCCACTGGCAGCACAAGTGAAAACGTAACTTACAGTGATTCCTCAGGTCCGGCCATGTACGACTCTGAAGACTCCTCGTCATATGTGCCTGAAGACTTGAGCATGGGCCACCAAGGTAGACTGGTGGTCAAGGAGGAACCGCTAGAGGAGGCGGTGAGCGAACGGGACAATGCCGACACTGCCAAGGCTGGGTCCGAGGAGGCCGGAGTCTGGCCCTGCGAAAAGTGCGGGAATCTCTTCAGCTCTCGCAAAGACCTGGAACGCCACCAGGAGCTGCTCTGTCACATTAAACCCTTCATCTGTCACATCTGCAACAAAGCCTTCAGGACCAACTTCCGCCTTTGGAGCCACTTCCAGTCCCACATGTCGACCACTGGTGAACCCGGAGCCAAAGAGATAGACCGACACCCCTCCCCTTTGTCCCCGTCCCCTCCCGTGACTCCTCAGAACTCTGAAAGGCCTCCTCCCCCACAGGCCTCGGTGCTCAAATCCACTCAGCCGGTGCCAGTCGCTGCAGCCGTCGCTGAGGAATCCAGCAGCCCGGAACCATGCGGGTCATCTGTACCCAAGACCAGGAGGGCGGATTTGGCACCGGAACAGCAGCAGCAGCCCAGCAGTCGCAGCCCTCTGTCCAGGTCCAACAGCATGGAGACCCCCAGTGGTGCTCAGGAACCAGACACGCTCTTCTACCATGCGCCGTCACTGTCGGCCCTGACGTTCAAGAGGCAGTACATGTGCAAACTCTGCCACCGGACCTTCAAGACAGCGTTCAGCCTTTGGAGCCACGAGCAGAGTCACAGCCACATGTGAATGTCTAACCCTAACACTGCCCCCCACCCCAAAAAGGAACACTCTGAATGTAGAGCTGATTAGCTTGCCTCCGATATCCTACATTGCAGTGGCGGTAACACTTCACATGACAGATCACTAGTAAGTTAGTAAATCTATGGTCATTTTGATGTAATTTCATGTTAATAATGCCTTCGTAACAGCTTATTACAGGTAATTTTCATGCAGTTTCCAGTATAATTACTCTGCAGTTTCTAGGTAACAGTGACGCAAACGGCTTTAATTTAAAGTATAAGAAAATGGTAATTATTTGAAATTAATCCAAAATGTTTCTTACCACTTTTCTTGAATTAGGTGAAAAACAAAGGAGGTAATTTCCAGGAAAAGCCACAGTATTATGGCCGGACATGGGCATTAGCATTAGCATTAGCAGACTCTGCTCCTCCCAACCGTAAACGTAGATTTAAAATCCACTTTTTACTGCGTTTTCTGTGAACTTTTTCTATTTTTCACCTTTATGAATGACAATCTTTGGTAAAAATCGACTTTCCTTCGAACGATTAGAACGATTGGTGCAGCCGTAAACTACACAAAACATTGACATTTTCGTCAAGCTACTTCACTCCCTGACCTCCATCTGAAAATTGCACACTGACTATAGAGAAATGTGACGTCACATGAAATCAACCAATTACTGAGTTATTAGTAAGAAAGAGAGCAAATGTAGTCAGTGCAGTAGAATGATGTTAAAACAATGTGATGTATCTGTAACTAGACTGGAACAAGTTCAGTCATTTAATGGAAATGACAGGTTATCAGAGCTGGAAAATTAACTAGTGCCTCGAACTACTTAATTACCAGCTGTGTTGATAATTATTACCATCAAATTACATAGAAATGAATGCCTTAATGAAAACTGTTAGCATCACTATTACCTAGAAACTGCAGAGTAATTAAACTGGAAACTGCATGAATATTACTTGTAATAAACTGTTACTAAGGCATTATTAATATGAAATTACATCAAAATTACCATAGAAATAACCACCTTATTAGTGATCCATCATGTCAATATGTTACCAAAGTGGCCACGTTCTTTAATTAAAGGTGTAAAAAAAAAAAAAAAAAAAAAAAAAGTGAATGTGCAATCAAGTGCTAGGTTTCTCCGTTGGACATAATTATTATAAATAGTTTATTTTTCTTCCAAATTAAGCATTTACGTATGTGGAAGCACGTTAACAACTTTATAAAACCTCTACACAATTCACTATGTATTAACTATTTGTTACCTGTTTGTTAATGTATTGTTCAGACACATTAACAAATACAGTATTTTCTGGACTATAAGTCACTTCGGAGTATAAGTCGCACCAGCCAAAAGATGTAATAAAGAAGAAAAAAACATATATAAGTCGCACTGGAGTATAAGGCTGAATCGCATTTAACCCTTACCCCTTCAAACAGGGCTACAAGGGCTAGGGGTTGAAAATCAACCCCTATGAATTGGGGACACCCCTTCAACACTCACCTACGTCATCAGTTCACTCCACCAGTTGTTACGGAACTAAAAACCACAACTTTAACCAGAAGTTATTCTACGTTCCTCT
>CM035796.1:47094753-47112253 GCA_020466265.1 Siphamia tubifer
ATTTTGTTAGTTAAAAAAAAACAAAAAAAAGGAGAAGTTTATCTTTTTATTATTATTATTAGTATTACTGTTGCTCTACCTGCAATAAATAAATATTTGTATTAGCATCGGTTGCATTTGTTGTTGCTTTTGGAGATTTGCAGCTGTTTTTGTGTTTAGACTTTTCTACAGTTTTGTGCTTTTTCTGTAATAAAGAGTAACGATGGAGTCTATATATACAATATATATGTTCTGTTGTTTTGTTTTAATGCAGGGATTTTATATTTTTTAATTGTATTATGGGATAGATAGTGAGTCTCCCCCAAAACAACTCAAAAAAACACCACCACCCCCTAAAAAAACCCTCTTTATTTTTGTTTTTAATTGATTAAATATTTTATAACATTTTAAACACCTTTATCTTAATTTTATATGTGCTGAAAAATTACTCTTTTAAACATATTGTAATGTTTTTAACATATTTTAAACCACATTTTAACATCTTTGTGTGTTTTAGCATATATTAAAATTTGTATTAGTTTTATTCCTGAAACATGTGTTAACAGTGACCAGAAATGAATAAAATAGTCAAGAAAATGAAAAAAAAAATACTCAAATAACCCAGAAAATGGACCAAAAGAATGAATAAAGTGATCAAAAATGACCAAAATATTCTTTAAAATGAACAAAAATGAACTAAATATTCAGTGAAATTTATAAAAACATAGAAAACAAAGTGATTATTAATTCTGTCATTTAAATTATCATTCATTTGTTTTTTCTAGAATCTTCTGAGAACAAAACATTGTCCGAACACACGCTGGGATGTTTTCCAGCTCTTCCCACTGAAAAACTAGGGAGTGCATTTAGGACATTTCGGAAGCCTGGGCTTTAATTTGGAAAAAGGCAAAGTGGAAATCCTGTATCCTAAGGTCAAAGGTCACATTCTCTGTGAAAAACGTAGAAAGAGAGGAAGTTTTGACCCAGAGGAAAGAAGGACACGGCTTCCAGAACCTTCTATCATGTGTGAATGAATCTGATGAAGTTTCCACTAGATCAGAGGTGTCAAACATGTGGCCCGGGGCCAAATGTGGCCCTCCAAAGGGTCCAGTCTGGGCCCTGGGATGAGTTTGTAAAATGTAAAAATGACTGAAGATATAAATGATTTTATTCCAGGTTCCACCACAGGATAGTGGTTCTGGAGAGAGGGCGTGGCTTAAGGGACATAAGACCTGAGACCTTTTTATGATCTTGTAAAAAAAAAAAAAAAAAAAAAAGTCACCCATGTAGCTACTCTGCTCCATAAAACACATATTAAAACTGACATAAGGGCAGGAACTCAAATTTACCGAGTTCTTAAAATGTTCTTAATGTGACTCATGACTATAAAAACGTTCCACCAACAGTTCCAGTCTGTTCTAGTTCTAAACACTAATGTCTCATAGAATCTTCTGGTTTGTCAGAAAACAAACTAGTGGTGATAATCAAGGTTAGAATTGTTAACGAAAATTAAGAAAATGACGAAATAAAAACTAGAATTAAAAGGAAAAAAATATAGAACTAAGTGAAACTGTTGTGTGTTTACAAAAATAAATAATACGTATAAAAATTATAGATACAATTTTCTATCAATGTGGGACTGATGTTGATTTATTTCACTCCAGTTGTTTTAACCGTTAGCACCATATGACACTGTCTGTGGTTTACAGTGTTCTGTTCTAAACTGTACCTGGAACTAAAGCTAGAACAAACAGACTAAAGCTGGAACAAACTAAAGCTGGAACAAACTAAAGCTAGAACAAACTAAAGCTGGAACAAACTAAAGCTGGAACAAACTAAAGCTGGAACAAACTAAAGCTGGAACAAACTAAAGCTGGAACAAACTAAAGCTGGAACAAACAAACTAAAGCTGGAACAAACTAAAGCTGGAACAAACTAAAGCTGGAACAAACAAACTAAAGCTGGAACAAACAGACTAAAGCTAGAACAAACTAAAGCTGGAACAAACAAACTAAAGCTGGAACAAACAGACTAAAGCTAGAACAAACTAAAGCTGGAACAAACTAAAGCTGGAACAAACTAAAGCTGGAACAAACAGACTAAAGCTAGAACAAACTAAAGCTAGAACAAACAAACTAAAGCTGGAACAAACAAACTAAAGCTGGAACAAGAACAAACTCAGTTTTGTTTTGTTTTTTCCTCAAGTCGATCATTTTCAGGTAAACAGCAAAGCGCAGTGTCAGACAGATGTTGCCTAGCCAACTGTTAGCTTAGCCTAGTGTTAGCTTAGCCTAGTGTTACTTCAGCCTAGTGTTAGCTTAGCCTAGTGTTAGTTTAGCCTCGTGTTAGCTTAGACTAGTGTTAGTTTAGCTTAGTGTTAGCTTAGCCAACTGTTAGTTTAGCCTAGTGTTAGCTTAGCCTAGTTTTAGCTTAGCCTAGTGTTAGTTTAGCCTAGTGTTAGCTTAGCCATTTGTTAGTTTAGCCTAGTGTTAGTTTAGCCTAGTGTTAGTTTAGCCTAGTGTTAGCTTAGCCATTTGTTAGTTTAGCCTAGTGTTAGTTTAGCCTAGTGTTAGCTTAGCCAACTGTTAGTTTAGCCTAGTGTTAGTTTAGCCTAGTGTTAACTTAGCCTAGTGTTAGCTTAGCCAACTGTTAGTTTAGCCTAGTGTTAGTTTAGCCTAGTGTTAACTTAGCCTAGTGTTAGCTTAGCCTAGTGTTAGCTTAGCCTAGTGTTAGCTTAGCCTAGTGTTAGCCTCGTCTGCAGTACACATCCAGGTAAAATAACAGACTTTATCAGTAATTAAAAGCCGTTTCGCATCAAAGAAAAGAGGCAGAAGAATAATCAATGATAGAGGTATGGAATGTTAAAAAAGTTTGATGTTACTAGCAACAGCTAACTGAACTGAAATGAAGCAAAGTTAGCTAATTATGCTACTGTAGATAATGAATGAAACTGTGTGTGTTAAAGTATCAGGTTTACTGCTGGTTTATATGTATTTCTATATTATTTAGAGTAGAATAAAACTATTTATTCCACTATAGCAGTCATTCTATTCTTACAGCAGCTAATGTAAAGTGCAGATATGAGAACAAAAAACATATTCACATCTGTAGAATATGGAAAATATAATTTGAATTTTAAACAGTATTTGCCTTTTTACAGTAGTTTATATTATTTATATTTGGATGTATTATTTACTGCTGCTCAACTGGGTTCAATGTGTTACTATCTGGGTCATATATTTCTGCTGGTTTATCTAGTCCAGTTCTAGTTTTATTTCACAATTTTGACTTTTTATCTCATAATTTTGAATCATTTGTTTTTCAAAATAAAACCAAAAAGATAATGAAACAAGTTGTTTCTTCATTATTTGTTTCCAAAACCAAAATGAAAAAATGGATAATGATGCGTTTTTTTTTTCAGTTTTCCCTTTTGCGTGTAAATGAATAATAGGAAAAAACGATAACGACAGTTTTCCGTTTTATCCAATTTTGATCTGAAGCAAATTGAGTAAACCAGAAATGACCTTTGACCCACAGTGACACAGATGTAAACCTACGTCCTATTTGGGGAAACTAAGAGGGTCACCCTAAGACCACAGTACCACAATGACCTTCATCCAGTCACATGTTTCGGTGCTTGTTAACATTCATTTACGGTTCATTCAATTTTCTTCAGGTCAAAATTGCATAAAACAGGAAATGGCTGCTATTGTTTTTTTTCTATAATTTTGGCTTTTTATGTCATAACTTTAACTTTTTATCTTCTAATTTGTTTTTTTATCTCCCAATTTGGAATTTGTGTCTAATAATTTTGACTTTTTATATCAATTTTTTATTTTTCATCTCATCATTTTGTCTTTTTTTTTCATTTTCATATTATTCTGTTATTATTTCACTGGTCTGGATCCTGTTCAGATCAAATTTGGCTTAATGTGACACACAAACAGTTCAATAATGCTGGTGTTTAAGGACATTTTACATTTATTGACCAAAAACTGTACAGTTATTTAACAGATTTGACATTTTATCCACAGATTTAAACTAAACTGTGTCATTACTGCTGTTTAATTATGAAAAACTTTGAGAAGAAAACTCAACGGCACAATCAGGAATATTCAGTTGAATGCAGAAACAATGACAAGCAGGAGTGATGAGGCGTTTCCATGGAGACGGATGGGAACAGAAGTGTTGGGAGCAGCAGACTGAGCATGTGCAGGACGTTAACGACAGAAAATGGCTGCAGGTACAGGAAGCTAAAAACTCACAAGCCCCGCCCCTTCAGGCACAACACCCCCCCCCCACACACACATTTGACCTGATTGGTCCGATCTCTGATCAATATGAAAACACGCCTTAGTGACTGTGACCTTTGACCTACATTCACCTACATTATCTCATCATTTTGATTTTTAGAACCTTGAAAAAAAGAGGCTTTAACTTTATGAATCTGTTCATTTCTAGACATGCAGTGGTTTTCTGAAACTGTTGCATCAAGTCGTCTGTCATTGGCTGCTGCCGTCCTCCACCTCCGTCCTCCACCTCCGTCCTCCACTTCCGTCCTCCACTTCCGTCCTCCGCCTCCGTCCTCCGCCTCCGTCCTCCACCTCCGTCCTCCACTTCCGTCCTCCACTTCCGTCCTCCACTTCTGTCCTCCACCTCCGTCCTCCACCTCCGTCCTCCACATCCTTCCTCCACTTCTGTCCTCCACCTCCGTCCTCCACCTCCGTCCTCCACATCCTTCCTCCACTTCTGTCCTCCACTTCTGTCCTCCACCTCCGTCCTCCACTTCCGTCCTCCACTTCCGTCCTCCACTTCCGTCCTCCATTTCCGTCCTCCACCTCCGTCCTCCACTTCCGTCCTCCACCTCTGTCCTCCACCTCCGTCCTCCACCTCCGTCCTCCACCTCCGTCCTCCACCTCCGTCCTCCACTTCCGTCCTCCACCTCCGTCCCCCACCTCCGTCCTCCACTTCCGTCCTCCACCTCCGTCCTCCACCTCCGTCCTCCACTTCCGTCCTCCACCTCCGTCCTCCACCTCCGTCCTCCTCACAGTGCCAGTGTGTCTTTAATCAGCCTCCTCATGGTGGTGCTCACAGATGTCCCCAGGAGGTCAGTGATGTGGAAGGCGATCTTGTACAGGTACGGCTGCACGTCCTTCAGGCTGGTGTCGAAGACGTTGTCCACCTCCGACTGCGTGGGCATCTTGGGCAGGTACTCGTGGCGGTTGATGACCTCCACCACGTTGATGACCTTCTCGCCCAGCTTCTCGCCCACCTTCTCTCTGCAGATCTGCCTCTCCTGCTCGTTGGCCAGGTTCACCACGTTCACCTTGATGCTCCACACCTCCCAGGGGATGCACTCGTCTGAGAACGGCCACCTGGACTTCTTCTTCTGGAAGAACTCCAGCGAAATCTGACCCACGCCGTCACTGCCCGAGTTACTCAGCGCATCCTGCAACAACAAGTTCAAAGGTTTCTTTAGTTGGATCAGAGGGGACATTAATGGAACGACTTTAGGGACTAAATTAAACGTATTTAGAGGAAAGTAAAGCTGCGTATTTGGGAAAGATGACAAATGTGTCTGTGGTTGTAGTTGAGCAGAAAATAAATGTTATCAAACTCTAAAGTCACTTCATTTGTACTGATAATGTGTCTTTGATATTTGTTAGAATATGAATCTAAAAGTTACCACATCAAACATTACATTTACCAAATGAAGAGTTATGAGTACACGGTCTTCAGTGTGGATATGAATTTGACAGGTGGAAGAAAATATATCATTATTGAATATTTTGGTTTTTTTCACTTTATTGAATATTTTGGGAACTTTTGCTCGTTTCATTGAATATTTTGTTCATTTGATTGATTTTTTTTGTTAAGTTCATTGAATATTTTTGGTCATTTTTGTTCATATTACAGAATATTTTGGTAATTTTTGCTGGTTTTATTAAATATTTTGGACATTTTTGTTCATTTTACTAAATATTTAGTAAAATCATATAATTACATTTATGAAATGAAATGTTATGAGCAGTGCTGGGTATAACGGCGTTAGAGTAGAACAGCGTTACTAACGCAGCCACATTTTGAGTAACAGAGTAATTACTTAATGACTTTATCCATAATTGTATTGCTGTTAATGAAAATAACGTTAATAATAATGTCACACATTACAATTTGATGAAGTGTTGCCCCAGGTACAGACAACAACTGGGAGTTTTGGCAACACGTCAGTGCTGCATATGTCTGAACCTAACTCACATTCAGCTCAATGTAGAACAAAAGAAAAAGAAATTGAAAGAAAGAAATGGATCAAGATTTGTTAAGAAGTTGGATAGACACACACAAGTTAAATACACACACACACAAGTTGAATACAAACACACACACACAAGTTAAATAAAAACACACACACACACAAACACATAAGTTAAATACACACACACACACACACACACACACACACACACAAACAAGTTAAATAAAAACACACACACACACACACACACAAGTTAAATACACACACACACACACACACACACACACACACAAACAAGTTAAATAAAAACACACACACACACACACACACAGATGAAGGCAGCACCAAGTCACAAGGTCCCATTTCAGCTCTGTTTTTAAAAAAAATATCAATTGCACTATTAATATTTGCTTTTCTCTTTAATAACTTATTTTCTAAGCAACTTTCTGTGACTTAATATAAAGTGTGTAAACACTTAAAATGATTGTAACATAAGTTGTTGTTCATGAGAATTCAGTAAATAAATGTACAAAGGCAGAATAATTTACAGACATCATTATATTGTTTTTTTTTATAATAATAATAATAATAATAATAATAATAATAATAATAATAATAATAATAATAATAATAATAATAATAATAATTAATAATAATAGAATAATTTACAGACATCATTATTTCACCTGTTAAAGAATATTAACATTTTGAACAAATTCAAGTAACTTTCAACAAATATGACAGTATTTTCAGTATTTAAAATAGATTTCTGGTTATAATCTATTGCAGGTTGAAATCTGGTAATTTTGAAGAAATAAATGTTTGGCAAGTCGGCACCCGTTTAATTGTTCTTTGTTTCTTTGACATTTTTAAGCAAAAAAAAAAAGTAACACAAAAATATTTCCTGGTAATTAAATACTTTGCTAGTGGAGTAACACAGTTAGTCACGCAATTACTTTATTTACTACTTTTTTTTATTAAGTAGTAATTGTAATTAATGACTTTTTCAAAATAACTTACCCAGCACTGGTTATGAGTACACAGTCTTCAGTACGAATATGAATACCTCAGATGGAAGAAAGTGATCATAAATATATAATTTTATTGAAAATTGTTTATTTTTGTTCATTTTACTGAATATTTTGTAAATTATAAAATTGAGTAAGCCGAAAATGAGCGAGGCCCGGAGTGACAAAGATGTAAATCTACGTCCTATTTGGGGAAACTATGAGGGTCACCCTAAGGCCTGAAGATATGACCATGCAGAAAATAGGTGTCATATCATACCATAATGATCTTCAAGACCAGTGGACATGTTTCTTTGAGTTGTTAAGATTCATTTCTAGTTTACTCAATTTGCTTCAGGTCAAAATTCGTTAAAACAGGATTTTTTTTTCCATTATTCATTTAAACACAAAAAGGAAAACTGAAAAGCTGCATCATTATCTGTTTTTTCATTTTGGTTTTGGAAACAAATAATGAAGAAATGAGTTGTTGTTTTATTGTCTTATTTTTGGAAAACAAATGAACGATTGATACATGGATTCTCATGGAGCCTTGATCTAAAGCAGGGGTGTCAAACTGCAGTCCACGAGGGCCGGTGTCCTGCATGTTTTAGATCAGGGGTCTGCAACCCTGGTCCTAGAGAGCCGCTATCCTGCATGTTTTAGATGTTTCCCTCTTCCAACACACCTGATTCAGATGATCAGCCTATCATCAAGCTGTGTGGAAGACTGATAATGTCTGTCAGGTGTGCTGGAAGAGAGAAACATCTAAAACATGCAGGATAGCGGCTCTCTAGGACCAGGGTTGCAGACCCCTGTTTTAGATGTTTCCCTCTTCCATGTGATTCAGTTTAACCCTTTAATTCCTGAGATTTTAGCAATCAGTAAAAAAGTAAAAAATAAAGTAAAATTAAATGAGCAACAACAAAAAACAAAAATTAACAATAAGCTAACAAAATAATTGGTAACTTGAGCAAAGTAAGACACAAATGGCAGAAAATCAAATAAAAATGACATAAAAAATGTTGAAAAATAAACAAAATCAGGAACAAAATACATATTTACAAAATGAAAAAATAATGTGGAAACATTTGGAAAAAAAGAGAAAACTAGTATTAAAATTTGGTCCCAGCAGTTTTAATTTTGCCTTTAATTTTTTTTAAATAAAAAAAATAATAGCTTTTTGACACCTTTTCCATTCACAAAACTAAAAGGAAAATGGTAGAATTTTTCTGAATATTTAAACTAAATCATCCATTCAGAATGCATCAGCGCTGACACTTAAAGAGTTAATAATCAGCTCCTCATCAGACTGATAATGATGCAATGGGCTCCAGGTGGAATGGAAGATGGGAACATCTAAAACATGCAGGACACTGGCCCTCGAGGACCGCAGTTTGACACCCCTGATCTAAAGGGTTTGGGAACCTCTTTATTGTAGTTCTACAAACTGGGGGGCCCCTAAACAGAGTCTTGTTTAGGGCCTTCACGCAGCTAGGACCGGCCCTGCAGTCATGAGCCCATCAGATCCAGGCCTAACCTTAGCTTTAGCACCAGTTACCTTGAACTCTGCCACAGCTTTCCTGATCACTCTGTCCAGCTCTTCTGACGAAACTCTGACAAAGGTGAAATCGATAAAATCGCAGTCGATGTCTTGTGTCCCCACGGTCCCGATGGAGTAGGTGCCCTCCTTTTTGTAGTGAAACTTCCCGGTGCTCCGGTGTAATAAAATGGTGTGGAGCAGAGCTAGCATCGCCTCCTCCACCTGCCGGGCCTCCACGGTCACTTCCAGAAGCTCTGAGCGGCAATTCATGTCGAATTTACACCCAAATATTCCCCTAATTTACAGCTAAACCTTCCCCTCACAAACAAGAGAAGATGCACTGTTTACCTCTACCGGTGGGCGGAGCCTATCCAGTACCGTGCACGCGACTGTTCAAATACAAGTTGCGTTGTTTTTACATACATACATATATATATATATATATTTGTAATAGAATATCTATATTCTGTCTGTGTTAAATGCAGAAACATGATCGCGTAGCTCTGCTAGCTAAATGTATGCTACAAACAGAGCTACAGCGAAGCTATGATGTCAACAAGAAAGGCTACGGCAAGTCGAGAAGGTGAAAATACCTAAAAAGTGTCGTTTTTATCACAGTATATATTCGAATGATTCATAATGAGGTTACAATTGCATAACAACAGTAAATCAATTGCCGAAATTAATATCCACGTTCTGACACATTAATCCCGCAATAACATTTTAAAAACAAAAATGAAGTTTTGGGTCTCGTGCAACATTGCCGCCATATTGGACAGGGCAAAACTGACTTGTAAACATACACGCATGCACGCGAGCACACACACACACACACACACAGAGAGAGAGAGAGAGAGAGAGAGAGAGAGAGGGAGAGAGAGAGAGAGAGAAGCCACATGTTTAGTTGCGTTTTTCTGAATTAAAAACATGTTTAGATTTGGGATCAAATTACTACTTAGTTTAATATAAATATGATAACACTTTATTGATCCAACCACGGCAGAATTCATAGGTACAAGAATCATCATGACAAAGTGTAAAAAAATGGGTAGACACGAAAATAAAACGTAATGTAATGAAGAAATAAAAATCATTAAGATATATACATATTTATATGAGACATAGAATACAATGCAATACAATACGATGCAGGCCTGTTTGTGCTTGTAGTTATACAAACACGCCTAATATGTTGTCTAATAAGTAAATTTTTTATTCTGTTTGCAATATAAACAATTAATTCAGAAAAATACAGGAACTCTCCGGTTTACTCGCTAGTATAAACACGCCGGTTGACCGGTGCAAAATGGCGGACACGTTGACGTATCGCGACAATAGACCGACGCGACTGAAGTACCTTTTGCCGCTGTGCATTCTGGGACTTACAGTTTGCCACATATCCGTTCCGAACAAACTGCAACTTTGTACAGTCAGCCCGAGTCACAAACCAAGTCCTGCGGCAGAGCTCCGGTGCTTGCTTCAGGATGTCTTCCCGGGACTCTTGTTCGGTATCTGGTTATCGACCGGCGGAACGAATCTGGAAATAATGGAATTGTATATTTTTTTCAACTTTAGCGGCTCCGCGGATAATGACGAATAGCTAGTTAAACGAAGCGTAGCGTAGATTAGCTAAGTAAGCTAACGAGCATATCCATTAAAGAGGAGGGAGTGCGCTAAAGGTGCTGGTTTGTGCGAAACCTGCCAGTAAAAATGTGCTATTTCATCTTATTTTAGATGCATATATAAATATCTGCACTCTTTGGGACTTTTATATGACTTTGATGCAATAGGGAAACATGAGCAACAATAAGCTTTATTTGTCTTTAGGGCTGAAGTCTGTCCACTTCACACATATGACAGATTGTCTCCATTGATTGTGACTGAATAAATACTATGAACATGATACATATTGTTTTCGCGCAGGCGTGTTAAGCTGTGGAAACCCTTTTCATTTGCAAAGAATGTCCGACTTGGAAAGTTCGTCCTCATATTTGGGTTTGGAGGATCCGCAGTGGCTATGCATGGTCACACTGTTCATCGCATCCCTGGTGACTCTCATACTGTATTTTGTACAGTATTTCCAACAAGGGGATGTTGGAGTAAAGCCCAGAAGAGCAGCAGCAGAGGACAGTGCAGAGGAGGAGGAAGCAGCAGCTTTGTTGGGATGGGCGCTGTCACTGAAAAGCTGGAAACATCAGTGGAGAGGAGCCTGGTGCAGAGCTTTGAATGACCAATCCAGGAAGTGCAGGGTAAGTCTCATGACCACCCCACACAAACACTTGACACAAGGACAGGTGACTTCAATAAAAGGATGTGACAGGGTTGACACAAGGCACTGGAGTCATGGTTTCAGATAGTGAAGAAGCATTGACAGAACATGACATGATTGACATGTAGAATAAACCCTCCCATCCTTTCCTACTGCAGTAGAAACCATGTTTGTTTCTAGTCTTGGACTCTTTTCCACTTTATTAACTCATAAAGACCCAGTGCTATTTTTGTTGCAGTTCCCAAATATATTTTTTGAAGTCTCTATTTATTTATTTATTACAATATTATCTTCAGTATTTGGCTGGGGGGGGGGGTTCAAATCACATTTTTCTGTAATTAATTTACTGATCATGTAGATATTTATTAAAGTTATGATCAAAGTTGAGGGTTATTAAAAGCAGAAAAAGTGTCTTCTTCCATCCAAATATGTCATTTGTCATTTCATCAATTAATTTCAGGGTTTTTTTTGTGGCCAGTTAAAAAAAATGAATAAATGTATTTTTTCCTATGGCACTCAGCAGGGCTGCAAGATATTAGAAAAAACTCACACTGCAATTTTTTGACCCTGCGAGATATATATATATATATATATATATATATATATATATATATATATATATATATATATATATATTGCGATATGAGAACAATCCTCAGGAGTAAATAACGACACAACAAACACATTAGTGGTCGACACTGAACATACATTTGACTGTCATCCTTCTGTAGATGAAATAATTACATAAAATTAATAATTAGAAACTAGATACTAGAAAAGTACTCTGAGAGTGCAAACCTCCGCCAAGGCAGAGTTTGAATGAAGAGAGGTTATATTTTCACTGAAGTCTCTCTGTCTGTCTGTCTGTCTGTCTGTCTGTCTGTCTGTCAGCAACATTACTCAAAACCTTATGGATGGATTTTGATGAAATGTTCAGGATCAGTTGGGAGTGTCACAGGGAACAAATTATGACATGTTGGTGATGATCCAGAACAGATCCTGGATTCTGGATCACTTTGAAACTGTTGTAAATGGAGAACGCATTTCAAAGTGATCCAGAATCCAGGATATTTTCCAGATCACCAAATATACCATTGGTTTGACGTCGTATGAGCCTATCGGTGTTCTCTCATCTGAGGTCAGAAGGTCAGATGAAGTGAATGGGAAAAGAAAAAAAAACAAAAAGTCCTGAATTTTTATTTTTTTTTTACACAGCATAATAATGTGTGATTAATAATCAAAATAATAATTTGGATGAGTGAATAAAGTGTATTTTATGTCGTCTTAAGCCTAATTTATACCCTCTCTTAATTACGGAACCAGATGTTTTAATCTGGTTCCAGAGGTACTTTCACTCGTCAGTTTGTCCGTTGGTCAAGATCTTAACAATCCAATGAAACAAAACAATACCACCTGACATTATGGGGGCAGTAGAGAGGACGAAGTGTAATATTTTAGAATTCCACCCACAAAGAAGGTTCCCACTAGGATTTTAAAAATGTCTATGGAGGATAGAATTAGTGAGCTGGTCAGAGGATATATCCATCTGTATGATGTGACGGTGCCTGGGTTCAGAAGCACTGACAATGTTTCTGCTCATCCGTCTGACCCATAGATAGATCTGTGACCCATAGATCTGACACCAACTGTCCTCAATGTATTCACTGGACACACACTCCACCGTCTGCGTCTATTTCTGCTCAGTTTTTCTTGCCTCCGCAGTAAATTCATCTAAATCACCGCTTCAGTAGACTCCATGTTTCTTGAACCCTTGACAGTGTGACTCGTTAGCGCCCCCTAGAGGACTTCAAACACAACGTCCATAATACAGACGGAGGCTTAAATATCTACGGGAGAAACGTCAGGAACATAAAGATGAATTTCATCTGGTTCCAGAGGAATAACTTTGGTTTTAACTTTAACGTTTTATTCAGTGAACAGGAAATCATCTTGTTCGGATATTTCCTGCCTTCTGTGGTGAAGTGGGTATGGACTAAAATCTGCCCAAATTAAATAGAAATGTCAGGAAAGTGTGGATTTAACAATGTGTGTCTTCACTGGGATGTGAACATAAATGTTTATTACCTCTGTTAAGGAGGTATTAAATTGGGGTCTGTCTCTCTGCAGGATTACGCAAAAAAGTTCTGAACAGATTTTGATGAAACTTTCAGGAATGATAGATAATGAGTCAAGGAAGAACCCATTAGATTTTGAGCAATGAAGGTCAAAGGTCAACAGCTAAAACACACCAGTGGTAATATCTCAGGATTCAGACAAGATAGAATCTCATGGTTTTTTTTCATTCACATGGTCTGACCTTCAGACATCAGATGGGTCAACACCTATAACCCTAACCTTTGACCCCTAACCTTCAGACATCAGATGGATCAACACCTATAACCCTAACCTTTGACCCCTAACCTTCAGACATCAGATGGGTCAACACCTACAACTCTAACCTTTGACCCCTAACCTTCAGACATCAGATGGGTCAACACCTACAACCATAACCTTTGACCCCTAACCTTCAGACATCAGATGGGTCAACACCTACAACCCTAACCTTTGACCCCTAACCTTCAGACATCAGATGGGTAAACACCTATAACCCTAACCTTTGACCCCTAACCTTCAGACATCAGATGGATCAACACCTATAACGCTAACCTTTGACCCCTAACCTTCAGACATCAGATGGGTCAACACCTATAACCCTAACCTTTGACCCCTAACCTTCAGACATCAGATGGGTCAACACCTATAACCCTAACCTTTGACCCCTAACCTTCAGACATCAGATGGGTCAACACCTATAACCCTAACCTTTGACCCCTAACCTTCAGACATCAGATGGGTCAACACCTATAACCCTAACCTTTGACCCCTAACCTTCAGACATCAGATGGGTCAACACCTATAACCCTAACCTTTGACCCCTAACCTTCAGACATCAGATGGGTCAACACCTATAACCCTAACCTTTGACCCCTAACTTTCAGACATCAGATGGGTCAACACCTATGGCTCCATCACATCATATGACGCCATATCATGCCTTGGCTGAGGTCTGCTGTCTCTGACTGCCTTATTTAATCTGGAACCACACATTGTCATTTATTTTATTGTTAAACCTCTGAGAGTATGATTTAACACTTTAAGTTTTTATTCTGATTGTTTAAAGTCTTGGAAAAGTATTTGTTAAAGTGTCTATGAACCCTGATTCTAGCTCCTAGTGCAGCTTAGACTGAACTGTGACTTCAGTCTGTTTTTAACTAACGTTTTAACGGTGAACCAGACGGCAGAATCATCACCATCACTGTTATCTGTTCTTCATAAGTGCAACGTCATGGCAGAAGAATCTGCACCTTCTCGTAAATACCACATCCCCTTTTTTCTGCTCGAACACATCAAGTCCCAACACATGCTTCAGCTTCTGCCAGAACGAAGCAGGACACTTTATTACAACAGAAGCAGTTGCACCATCTGAACTGTTCTTCTCTGGTTTTTATTGATGTTTAAGGATTTCACATCCTTCATGTTTTTGATGCTAATTTTAATGACGTATTTTTGACCACTTTCTGAAAATCTGAGACATTTGTATTCGTACTGAAGACTGTGTATTCCTGATGACCAAAAATATTCTGTGAAGTTAATAAAAATGACCAAAATATTCAGTAAAATCACCAAAATATTTAATAAAAACAACAAAAATGACCCAAATAATTAATTAAACAAACAAAATTACCAAAAAAATTTAGTAAAATGAACAAAAATTACCAAAATAATTTAATAAAATGAACAAAAACGACAAATATTCAGTAAAATGAACAAAATATTTAATAAAATGAACAAAAATGAAAAAAATTTAAACAAACAAAAATGACCAAAATATTTTTAAATAATTCCAGAAATTCCATTCATGTTTTATATATTGAATATTTTCTCATCTTCCTCATTCATGTTTTATATATTGAATATTTTCTCATCTTCCTCATTCATGTTTTATATATTAAATATTTTCTCATCTTCCTCATTCAGGTTTTATATATTAAATATTTTCTCATCTTCCTCATTCAGGTTTTATGTATTAAATATTTTCTCATCTTCCTCATTCATGTTTTATATATTAAATATTTTCTCATCTTCCTCATTCATGTTTTATATATTAAATATTTTCTCATCTTCCTCATTCATGTTTTATATATTGAATATTTTCTCATCTTCCTCATTCATGTTTTATATATTAAATATTTTCTCATCTTCCTCATTCAGGTTTTATATATTAAATATTTTCTCATCTTCCTCATTCAGGTTTTATGTATTAAATATTTTCTCATCTTCCTCATTCATGTTTTATATATTAAATATTTTCTCATCTTCCTCATTCATGTTTTATATATTAAATATTTTCTCATCTTCCTCATTCAGGTTTTATATATTAAATATTTTCTCATCTTCCTCATTCAGGTTTTATATATTAAATATTTTCTCATCTTCCTCATTCAGGTTTTATATATTAAATATTTTCTCATCTTCCTCATTCAGGTTTTATATATTAAATATTTTCTCATCTTCCTCATTCAGGTTTTATATATTAAATATTTTATCATCTTCCTCATTCATGTTTTATATATTAAATATTTTCTCATCTTCCTCATTTAGGTTTTATATATTAAATATTTTCTCATCTTCTTCATTCAGGTTTTATATATTAAATATTTTCTCATCTTCCTCATTCATGTTTTATATATTAAATATTTTCTCATCTTCCTCATTCATGTTATATATATTAAATATTTTCTCATCTTCCTCATTCATGTTATATATATTAAATATTTTCTCATCTTCCTCATTCATGTTATATATATTAAATATTTTCTCATCTTCCTCATTCATGTTTTATATATTAAATATTTTCTCATCTTCCTCATTTAGGTTTTATATATTAAATATTTTCTCATCTTCCTCATTCATGTTTTATATATTAAATATTTTCTCATCTTCCTCATTCATGTTTTATATATTAAATATTTTCTCATCTTCCTCATTCATGTTTTATATATTAAATATTTTCTCATCTTCCTCATTCAGGTTTTATATATTAAATATTTTCTCATCTTCCTCATTCAGGTTTTATATATTAAATATTTTCTCATCTTCCTCATTCAGGTTTTATATATTAAATATTTTCTCATCTTCCTCATTCAGGTTTTATATATTAAATATTTTCTCATCTTCCTCATTCATGTTTTATATATTAAATATTTTCTCATCTTCCTCATTCATGTTTTATATATTGAATATTTTCTCATCTTCCTCATTCATGTTTTATATATTAAATATTTTCTCATCTTCCTCATTCAGGTTTTATATATTAAATATTTTCTCATCTTCCTCATTCAGGTTTTATGTATTAAATATTTTCTCATCTTCCTCATTCATGTTTTATATATTAAATATTTTCTCATCTTCCTCATTCATGTTTTATATATTAAATATTTTCTCATCTTCCTCATTCATGTTTTATATATTAAATATTTTCTCATCTTCCTCATTCAGATTTTATATATTAAATATTTTCTCATCTTCCTCATTCAGGTTTTATATATTAAATATTTTCTCATCTTCCTCATTCAGGTTTTATATATTAAATATTTTCTCATCTTCCTCATTCATGTTTTATATATTAAATATTTTCTCATCTTCCTCATTTAGGTTTTATATATTAAATATTTTCTCATCTTCTTCATTCAGGTTTTATATATTAAATATTTTCTCATCTTCCTCATTCATGTTTTATATATTCAATATTTTCTCATCTTCCTCATTCATGTTTTATATATTAAATATTTTCTCATCTTCCTCATTCATGTTTTATATATTAAATATTTTCTCATCTTCCTCATTCAGGTTTTATATATTAAATATTTTCTCATCTTCCTCATTCAGGTTTTATATATTAAATATTTTCTCATCTTCCTCATTCAGGTTTTATATATTAAATATTTTCTCATCTTCCTCATTCATGTTATATATATATTAAATATTTTCTCATCTTCCTCATTCATGTTTTATATATTAAATATTTTCTCATCTTCCTCCTTCATGTTTTATATATTAAATATTTTCTCATCTTCCTCCTTCATGTTTTATATATTAAATATTTTCTCATCTTCCTCATTCATGTTTTATATATTAAATATTTTCTCATCTTCCTCATTCAGGCTCCAGTTTTACTGATGTTTGAAGACGACCATCTGGAAGCGTCGCAGCTCTTGCTGAGCAAAGTCACCAGTTTTCAAAAGTCTGACAAACAAAAGGTACAACAACCCTCCACTCTGTTTGTTTTTACCCTTTAAAGGAGACATAGGTGTCAAACATAAGGCCCGGGAGCCAAATGCGGCTCGCCAAAGGGTCCAATCTGGCCCGTAGGATGAATAACAATGAAG
>CM035796.1:47117253-47142253 GCA_020466265.1 Siphamia tubifer
AATGATTATTATGAAACAATGATAACCTTTTTTAATAGTGCTTTTGTGCAAACCAGCCACATTTTCAGGTATTATAATATAAATGAACACTTCAGAAACAACAATTTTAAATAATTTTAAAATAATAAACGGAACAAAAGACACACAAAACCGTGTGTGTGTGACAGACAGACAGACAGACAGACAGACAGACAGACAGACAGACAGACAGACAGACAGAGACTTAATGAGAGGGATGATCTTGTCAAACTCAATATAACTATCAATGTACTTTCTCTTTTTAGGGTTAGGGCGTTTGTTTTTGTCATTGTCATTTTCATTGTCATTTCTTTTACCACTTCTTGAGGAACTTGGCGGACACAAAAATCGATCCATGTTCGCTGCAGGGTGGCTAAAAATAGCCTGTGACTCGCTCCGTCTCAATTTAGTCAAGCTGGCGTCAAACAGCGCTGTTACTTCCGCCCGCTCGCTACAAAATAAAACTTCCGCATTTCAAAATAAAACAGCAAAAAAAACCCCCCAAAAAACAAAACCGTGAATAATTTCGCGTACCCCCTGGACATGCGCCACGGACCCCAGTTTGAGAACCGTGGGCATAAAGAACACACTCATGCTCAACACCGCCCTCTGGTGGTTGTCAGTTTGAAAATATCATGTACGTTAATAATATCACGTATAAGTCGCACCCCTGACCAAACTATGACAAAAACTGTGACTTATACTCTGAAAAATACAGTATTTCAGGAAACGAACCTCACTGTGTCATTTAAGTCATTAAAGTTTATTTATTATCTCCAGTAGGCAGACCTGTCATGTTTTCACTGGTGTTGGTTTGTTTGTTTGTTTGTTTGTTTCAGGGTGGGTTGGTAATGAAGAAATCTGGAAATGATGCGTTCTCAGTGCTTTTTTAGTTTAGCACCTTTACTTCCAGCTGTTGTGTATGTAACAGTTGAATATAAATGGAGTTTATCTGTGGTCAGCAGCGTACGTTATCAGTGTCCATGTCTGGGAACAGGACAGAGGAGGAAGGCTGTTCCACTTCCAGATGAAAGATACGCTTCAACTGTTGTGTTCTGTGGGAAATTAACACGTTTATTTTTGCACTCAAAAACGAGTGGAAAGATTATTATAAACTCCGCCCCCTATTTTACAAACTAATAATCCAATAGATTCATTAACACAAAACATCCATAACTATTTATATACATGTGGTTTTATAATTTATATCATCATCTATAAGTGTATTTATATTCACTTTAAATACAAATACAGTATATGTAGCGGGTTTCGGGCATAATTTTTATCATTTGAATCGGGTCTGGACCGGACTCGGGTCGAGTTCTATCAGGTCCAGGTCAGTTGAGGTGTGACATTTAGGGTCCATTTCATGCTCGTCCATGGAGCCCTTCCTGCAGACGTACACACACACACACACTGCTGTGTCCAAATGCTTTTAGATAGAGGACACTTTTATTTATTTATTTTTTATATTAATCTTCAGTGTGTTCAATAAAACATGTATTTTTCATTGTTCACATCTTTCTTGTTTATCATTTGCCACAAAACTTCATACTAAATTTAAGAAGAATTTAATAATTATCCGATTAGTCGACTAATTGTTTCAATAGTCAACTATTAAAATAGTGGTTAGTTGTTGCAGCCCTAGTTACAGTAACACTCTTCTCCACTAACGTGTAAAAACAAGTCCATGAAAGTGACTGTCATATTTCCTCATCATGTTTCCACAGTTTGACTCTTGGCCAATGCTTTCATTCATCATTTATTTAATTGTTTCCTCTTCAGCTCGAGGCTTTTCACTTCTAATAGTCATTTCAGTCGACGTTTCACTCATAGACGTCGAGCATTTATTCCTAATTAGTCTATTTTTGTTTTACGAAGCCTTTAAGCAAAGACGGAAATGGATTTTTAATTTATGTGCATCCTGTGTTCAAAGGCTCTTTTGTCTTCATTAGTTGAATTGTGTTGTTTCTAAATCAATAATTGTTTGCAGTTTTGTACCAGTGGCAGAAAATGAATGATTGCACTTATTTGTGCAACAGTCAGTGTCGTCATGGTTACAGCACTACTATCTGACAGGACACATCTGTTTTTATTGTCCACCGTTGCCCCGACGGGGGACAGATAAATGCTGTCCGTCCGTCCGTCCGCCCGGGAACACTGTACTGTCAGTAACTTTTGACATGTTTGATGGAGCTTCACCACATTCACACGCCTCCCATGAAGACCTGGCTGGAGTTCGATGGTGACTCGTACTTTTTAACACATGTGTTTTGTCATTTGTGCGACGGTGGACGCAAGCCCTTCAGGCCAACATTATTATTTTTATTTTTCTCTCTTCTGTGAATTTAAATATTAGATTTAAATTCTAAAAAATATTTAGTTATTTTACATTTATTTAACTTTTTTGAATTAAAATTTTTTGGGGGGGGTTTTATTATTACCTTTGCCAAGGAGGTTATGTTTTTGCCATTGTCTGTCTGTCTGTCTGTCTGTCTGTCTGTCTGTCTGTCTGTCTGTCTGTCTGTCTTTGTACAACATAACTCAAGAAGTTATGGATGAATTTCCATGAAACTTTCAGAAATGTAACATTTCAAAGTGATCCAGAATCCAGGATCTGTTCCAGATCTTCACTAAAAATGTAATCAATTGGTCCTTGTGTCATTCCCAAACTATCCTGAAAGTTTAATCCAAATCCATCCATTACTTTTCAGTTTATGTTAGACAGACAGACAGACAGACAGACAGACAGACAGATGCCGGTGGGGGTTCAGTGGAGGTCTGTGCTCTCACTGTGCTTTTCTAGTTTATTCATTAATTTATTATTTTAGTTTTTAAAAATACTTTTTTTATTTTTGTATTTGTTATTTTATATTTTTATTTTATTTAAATTGTTTTCATTATTTTTTGAATAGATTTTTGTTGTAAGTTGTTTTACTTATTTTACTTTTTTACATTTTATTTCATTTTGTGTTTTTAAATATGTTTTCAATTATTTATTTACTTTATATTTTATTTAAACTTTTTTTTTTTTTTTTACATATTTTTTTTAATTATTATTATTATTTTCTGTGACATATCCCTTCAGTTTTGACGCTTCAGAAAAAGCCCGTCTTTCCTCCTCTGGACGTCATTGTGTTTTATTTTAACGGCAGATTTTCTTGAACCCGATGCTCCGCCTTAGTGTTGGCGGCGGTGGCGTTCCGTTGAACAGTCTCTGTGTCTTTTGTGTTTCTGGTAACTGTCCGGCAGACCTCATTAAAATCACTGTCGGGCCCGTTGCCTCTTGTAACGGCCCACTTTGTCTTCATTCAGCACAAATGAATCACCCCAGTGACGTGTTTTTACCTGGAACTGCAGCCGTTTGTTCATTTTTCTTCTGTTGAACTCTGCCTGTGATGCTTTTATTCTGTAGGAGCATGAATCTGTGTCAGTGTGTGACGGTGCTCTGCGCCTCAAACACAAAGGTGACGTGTTTAGAGTCATTACGTGTTTAAAGTCATTATGTGTTTAAAGTCATTAGAGTGAGTGGTTTTAAATGAACACTCGCTATGAAGATTAGTTTTGTAGAAAGAATGATTTAATTTGGCAAAACAAAACAATTCATAACACACATTAGAGCTGCATGATATTATCAAAAAGTGACAGATTTTTTTTAAATTCATTTTGTTAAAACTATGTCAGGAGTAAATAACATGTGTGTGGTGTCGACACAAACACTCACTGAACATACGTTGGACCGTCATCCTTCTGTAGCTGAAATAATTAAATACAATTAATAATTATAAATAAATAAAAGAATAAATGAGTAAAAAAAAAACTGACTAAAATTAAATAAATAAATAAATGATAAAAACATTTGATCAATATAAAAATAAAAAAAGACAAACAAATAAAAAAAAACTTGCAAAAAAATGAATAATAAAAAAATTTCCAGGAATTGGGAATGTTGTTCAAATGTGTCCAACATGTGTTTTATTGGTGCTGATGGAATGATGGCTCCTCCTCCTTTTTTTTATCATCTCCTGTTTCTCTTCTATTAATAACTCAGTCACTTCTTCTTTTCATTTTCATCAGAATCACTTTCTTTGGGCTCATGATCAATAATAAATATGTTCTGTAATAAAGTTTAAATGAACACACTGGGAAAAACTCACCAAACAACAGTAACTCTGTGATGAATGAGGGTCAAAGGTCACCAAATGGCCAATGGGATGATACATACAGTGTGTATTTATGTACATTAAGTACAGTACTGTAATTACGTCTAGGGGGTGTCGGTTTCGTAAATTGAATTTTCTTTCTTATTCAGAGATGAAAAATTGACGTAAAGGTTTTTAGGAACTTGGATTATTTGTTAGCTGGGTCTTTCGTAAATTGAGGTATGACTGTCCGTGTATGTGTGTATGTATATACACACATACATATATATGTGTGTGTGTGTGTGTGTATGTACAGCTCTAAATTAAATATTATTTACATGTTTGTAAGTGTTTTGGTCATGATTATTGGAAATTAATCAATATCAATGCTGTGATGAATCTGATTAAATCTGTGACTAATGTTGACAGCCCAGATGTTTAGACATGTAGGACGTTGTTTGTAGCATAAACATCAGCTGAGTGAATGGATCCAGGGCTAAAGTGTGGATTAGACTGGAAGCAGGTTGTTTGGCTTGTGGATCCACTGTTATTGCAGGGACATAAAGGACGTCCCTGGTGTCTCATTCACTCTCTCTGTGTTTGGCTTAGTCTGGAAAAGTCCAAAAGCCTTTTCAAGCGTCTCTGTACGTCCACCGCAGTGTTTGTTAGCTTTGGGCTGAAACAGACCCTAGAATGGTCCTGGAACGTCCAGGTACGAAGGAACGTTCTGTGGATGAGGAGGAAACCTCAATACGGCCCACGGGCCAAAAGTGGCCGTCAAAAGGGTCCAAATCGATGGGATGACTCTATGAACTCTATGAACTTCTGCTGAAAATGTTAACATTTGACAGACCTGTACATTTACCAAATGAATCTAATTCTGTGTATATAATATTTACAAATGACTAGTTAATGGAGGAAAGGCAGTGAGAGTAGGTCTTTAGAAGTAAAATATACTAAATGAGGGGCCAGAAATAACTATATATATATATATATATATATATATATATATATATATATATATATATATATATATAATGACAAGTCCACATTTCCTGTTTAGGGTTAGGGGGCAAACAAGGAAAGTGATTAATATTCTTAGTGGGTCTGGCCCACTTTGTCGTGACAGTGGAAACTGAAGTGTTTTGGTTTGATATTTAGAATCTGCTTTAGTTTGAGTCTGAACTGATGTTTGTGCCACGGGTGAGCGGTGAAACCAAACCCACATGGGCTTTGTCAGACTGTGTGATAGAGCCTTTGTTTGGCCTGACAGAGGCGGCTCTACTGGAATCCAGGCATGCTGGGACAGGACGGCCCCGGCTGTGTTCCGGATCCTTCCATCCCTGAACACCTTGACCTTCTCTAAGTAAACCTGCACCATTTGGACACAGACCAGCGCCGCACACGTTTGCTTTGTGTCGTAAACATTCTACATTCTCGGCTTCTGTTTGTCGAACTGAAACTGAAACCAGAGGCGAACAAACACTCTCTCTATAATTCAACAAATCTATATCTGTACTAGGCCAGTAACGACTTCAGTTTTTTTTCAAGTCGACTTATCCGTCAATGAAGTTGAAGTCGAGTTGACGGGTCGTGATGATGTCATCACATTGTCAGTGGAGGAACAACACAAACACGCGGCTAAAAAAAAGAAAACAAAACTAAACACGTCTGTCCAGCAATGAGCAACTTGTATTAAAGTTCACTGCTACGTAACAATGTCCACTGACAAGACACACGTAGCATTTTAACCCTAACAAAACAAAGGCTAACGTTAGCAAAGAGTTTTCTGTTAAATTCATCAGTACGGTGAATATATGTCCACATTTGGTCTGGACTAAGGATCGACCAATACAGGTTTTTTAATGGCTGATGCCGATACCGATTTTTTTTTTTCCATCAACCTTGGCCAATATGGACTGACGATTTCCTTAAGCCGATATTTGGGGCCGATATGGGTAAAACATTTTTTTTAATGACAAATATTCCAGATCTGAAGTTAAAAATAAACATTTAACAGTAACATAAAAAATAAAAACTTTGTTGCTCTGAACATTGTCGTACACATTGCCTAAGTCCCACCCCCTGATTTGGCTACAACTGTGTCGTAGTTTATTACTAATGAAAACTAACTGTTGTGGACTTTCACAAGGTCTCTATGACAACAACACAACTGTGCTACACGCCACTAACAACTTCAGTCCCCGAGGAATTCACAGGTATTTTTGGCAGTGTTATGGTCACAGCAAGCCAGGCTATTATTACGACGCAGTCACACAAGTTAAGCAAGGTCCGTAATTGGTGGAAAGTCTGATTCACCTTCAACTGAACATTGAACCTATATATATATATATATATATATATATATATATATATATATATATATACAGTGAGAGTAAAAAGTATTTGATCCCTTGCTGATTTTGTTGGTTTGCCCACTAATAAAGACATGATCAATCTATACTTTTAATGGTAGATGTATTCTAACATGAAGAGACAGAATATCAAAACGAAAATCAAGAAAATAACTTGAAGGAATATATATGAATTTATTTGTATTTCATTGAGGGAAATAAGTATTTGATCCTCTAGTATGCATTAGGAGTTCTGGCTTTCACAGACCAGTTACACACTCCCAATCAACTTGTTACCTGAATTGAAGACACCTGTTCTAAATAATCACCCGTATAAAAGACACCTGTTCACAGAATCAGACAATCAGACAGATTCCAAACTCTCCAGCATGGGTAAGACTAAAGAACTCTCTCAGGACCTCAGAGACAGGATTGTTGACCTGCACAAATCTGGAATGGGCTACAAAAACATTAGCAAGATGCTGGGTATTAAAGTAACAACCATTGGTGCAATTGTGAGAAAATTTAAGGAGTATAACATGACCATCAATAGACCTCGGTCTGGTGCTCCACAGAAGATTTCACCTCGTGGGGTGGCAATGATCATGAGGACAGTGAGAAATCGGCCTGCAACCACACAGCGGGAGTTAGTGAATGACCTCAAGGCAGCTGGGACCACAGTCACCAGGAAAACAATTGGCAACACTTTGCGCCGCAATGGATTAAAATCCTGCAGTGCCCGAAAGGTACCCCTGCTTAAGAAGGCACATGTGGTGGCTCGCCTAAAGTATGCAAATGATCACCTCAAAGATGCACAAAGTGATTGGGAGAAGGTTCTGTGGTCAGACGAGACCAAAATTGAACTATTTGGCCTAAACTCTACTCGTCATGTGTGGAGGAAGAAAAATGCTGCCTATGATCCCAGGAACACTGTGCCCACCGTCAAGCATGGTGGTGGAAACATTATGTTTTGGGGGTGTTTCTCTGCCAAAGGCACAGGGCTACTTCACCGCATCAGTGGGAAGATGGATGGAGCCATGTACCGAGCAGTCCTGAGGGACAACCTCCTCCCCTCTGCTAGGAAGCTGAAAATGGGCCGTGGCTGGGTCTTCCAACATGACAACGACCCGAAGCATACAGCAAAGGCAACAAAGGACTGGCTCAAGAAGAACCATATTAAGGTCATGGAGTGGCCCAGCCAGTCTCCGGACCTCAATCCAATCGAAAATCTATGGAGAGAGCTGAAGGTCCAAGTTGCCAAGCGACAGCCCACCAACCTTAATGATTTAGAGAGGATCTGCAAAGAAGAGTGGGCCAAAATTCCCCCTGATATGTGTGCTCACCTTGTGGTTAACTACAACAAGCATTTGACCGCTGTGCTTGCAAACAAAGGCTTTGCCACCAAGTATTAAGTGCTTTCGGATAGAGGGATCAAATACTTATTTCCCTCAATGAAAAACAAATGAATTAAAATAAATTCTTTGAAGTTATTTTCTGGATTTTCATTTTGATAATCTGTCTCTTCATGTTAGAATACATCTACCATTAAAAGTATAGAATGATCATGTCTTTATTAGTGGGCAAACCAACAAAATCAGCAAGGGATCAAATACTTTTTACTCTCACTGTATATATATATATATATATTATATATATATATATATATATATATATATATATATATATATATGGTTGCCAACCCCTGCCCTGGGTCACAACATCACCTGATCAGTGGCTCACAGTCTTCTGTCAGACATCCGGAGGGTGCAGACTAAACACTGAAGTGAAAACTAGTGTAGGAGGAAAGTTTGGGTTGTTTCCATGAAAAGATAAGACTATTATTTTATTAACAAGAAAAGTGTATTAGTCTAGAACAATTCATACTCGGGGAAATTCAGTGTTTTACAACAATAGAAAAAGAGACAATTACCCTTAAAACACTATGAATAAAAACAAATATTACTTAAAATAAAATAAAAGGTCAGAGGTCAGATGGAACCCTTTCAGTTCTATGCATGTTTGAACAGAACTGTTTTCAGCCGAGATTTAAAAACTGTTAGAGGAAGACTGCTCCAGGGTGTAGACTGTTCCGGGGTGTAGACTGCTCCGGGGTGTAGACTGCTCCGGGGTGTAGACTGCTCCGGGGTGTAGACTGCTCCGGGGTGTAGACTTCTCCGGGGTGTAGACTGTTCAGGGGTGTAGACTGCTCCGGGGTGTAGACTGCTCCGGGGTGTAGACTGCTCCGGGGTGTAGACTTCTCCGGGGTGTAGACTGTTCAGGGGTGTAGACTGCTCCGGGGTGTAGACTGCTCCGGGGTGTAGACTGCTCCGGGGTGTAGACTGCTCCGGGGTGTAGACTGTTCCGGGGTGAAGACTGCTCCGGGGTGTAGACCGCTCCGGGGTGTAGACCGTTCCGGGGTGTAGACCGTTCCGGGGTGTAGACCGTTCCGGGGTGTAGACCGTTCCAGGGTGTAGACCGTTCCAGGGTGTAGACTTTTCTGCAGTTTAACTGAACATCAGGCCAGTATTTTGATTCAACTGCGGGTTTTACTGGTGAGTCAATGTTGTAGAAGATGACAATGTTACCATGGTAACTACACTGCCTCTATTCTATTCTATTCTAATAATAAATAATGGATTGGATTTATATAACACTTTTTTTCTCCACTCAAAGCGCTTTCCATTAACGATCCATTATTCATTCACTCTCACATGCTCCCTCTGGTGGTGGTAAACTACATACGTATCCACAGTTGTCCTGGGACAGACTGGCAGCCATTTTGTGCCTACGGTCCCTCTGACCACCACCAAATATTCATACACCAGTGACAGTGACACTAGAGGCAACGATTAACTTGTGTTCTTATGGTGCTTTTCCTAAAGTATATGTCAATCATTTCTGTGTATGTAGTGGATCATCATCATCATCATCATCATCATCATCATGTACTAACGTCATGTTTTGCTTTTCTTCAGCTCCAGCTTCAGATGGAAGAGTGTGCAGACCAGCTGAAGGTGGACTGGACAGTTTCACACATGGACAGTGGACAACTGCAGGTGACACGCACCTTTACCCAGGTGAGCTCCTGTCCCGTCTGTTAAAGCGTGGCTCACTTTCACACAGTTAATGCTCATTGTTCTTCATTCATCTGAGTTTGTTTCATTTTACTGAATATTTTGGTCGTTTATGTTCATTTTACTGAATATTTTGGTCGTTTATGTTCATTTTACTGAATATTTTGGTCGTTTATGTTCATTTTACTGAATATTTTGGTCGTTTATGTTCGTTTTACTGAATATTTTGGTTGTTTATGTTGATTTTACTGAATATTTTGGTCGTTTATGTTCATTTTACTGAATATTTTGGTTGTTTATGTTGATTTTACTGAATATTTTGTCGTTTATGTTCATTTTACTGAATATTTTGGTCGTTTATGTTCATTTTACTGAATATTTTGGTCGTTTATGTTCATTTTACTGAATATTTTGGTCATTTATGTTCGTTTTACTGAATATTTTGGTTGTTTATGTTGATTTTACTGAATATTTTGGTCGTTTATGTTCATTTTACTGAATATTTTGGTTGTTTATGTTGATTTTACTGAATATTTTGTCGTTTATGTTCATTTTACTGAATATTTTGGTCGTTTATGTTCATTTTACTGAATATTTTGGTCGTTTATGTTCATTTTACTGAATATTTTGGTCGTTTATGTTCATTTTACTGAATATTTCGGTCGTTTATGTTCGTTTTACTGAATATTTCGGTCGTTTATGTTCGTTTTACTGAATATTTCGGTCGTTTATGTTCGTTTTACTGAATATTTCGGTCGTTTATGTTCATTTTACTGAATATTTTGGTCATTTATGTTCATTTTACTGAATATTTCTGTCGTTTATGTTCATTTTACTGAATATTTCGTCATTTTACTGAATATTTCGGTCGTTTATGTTCGTTTTACTGAATATTTCAGTCGTTTATGTTCATTTTACTGAATAATTCGGTCGTTTATGTTCGTTTTACTGAATATTTCGGTCGTTTATGTTCATTTTACTGAATATTTCGGTCGTTTATGTTCGTTTTACTGAATATTTCGGTCGTTTATGTTCGTTTTACTGAATATTTCGGTCGTTTATGTTCGTTTTACTGAATATTTCGGTCGTTTATGTTCGTTTTACTGAATATTTCGGTCGTTTATGTTCGTTTTACTGAATATTTCGGTCGTTTATGTTCGTTTTACTGAATATTTCAGTCGTTTATGTTCGTTTTACTGAATATTTCGGTCGTTTATGTTCATTTTACTGAATATTTCGGTCGTTTATGTTCATTTTACTGAATATTTCGGTCGTTTATGTTCGTTTTACTGAATATTTCGGTCGTTTATGTTCGTTTTACTGAATATTTCGGTCGTTTATGTTCATTTTACTGAATATTTTGTCGTTTATGTTCATTTTACTGAATATTTTGGTCGTTTATGTTCGTTTTACTGAATATTTTGGTTGTTTATGTTGATTTTACTGAATATTTTGGTCGTTTATGTTCATTTTACTGAATATTTTGGTTGTTTATGTTGATTTTACTGAATATTTTGTCGTTTATGTTCATTTTACTGAATATTTTGGTCGTTTATGTTCGTTTTACTGAATATTTTGGTCGTTTATGTTCGTTTTACTGAATATTTTGGTCGTTTATGTTCATTTTACTGAATATTTTGGTCGTTTTTGTTCATTTTACTGAATATTTTGGTCGTTTATGTTCATTTTACTGAATATTTTGGTCGTTTATGTTCATTTTACTGAATATTTTGGTCGTTTTTGTTCATTTTACTGAATATTTTGGTCGTTTATGTTCATTTTACTGAATATTTTGGTCATTTATGTTCATTTTACTGAATATTTCGGTCGTTTATGTTCATTTTACTGAATATTTCGGTCGTTTATGTTCATTTTACTGAATATTTCGGTCGTTTATGTTCGTTTTACTGAATATTTCGGTCGTTTATGTTCATTTTACTGAATATTTCGGTCGTTTATGTTCATTTTACTGAATATTTCGGTCGTTTATGTTCATTTTACTGAATATTTCGGTCGTTTATGTTCGTTTTACTGAATATTTCGGTCGTTTATGTTCGTTTTACTGAATATTTCGGTCGTTTATGTTCGTTTTACTGAATATTTCGGTCGTTTATGTTCATTTTACTGAATATTTTGGTCGTTTATGTTCATTTTACTGAATATTTTGGTCGTTTATGTTCATTTTACTGAATATTTCTGTCGTTTATGTTCATTTTACTGAATATTTCGTCATTTTACTGAATATTTCGGTCGTTTATGTTCGTTTTACTGAATATTTCGGTCGTTTTTGTTCATTTTACTGAATATTTTGGTCGTTTTTGTTCATTTTACTGAATATTTTGGTCGTTTATGTTGATTTTACTGAATATTTTGTCGTTTATGTTCATTTTACTGAATATTTCGGTCGTTTATGTTCGTTTTACTGAATATTTTGGTCGTTTATGTTCGTTTTACTGAATATTTTGGTCGTTTATGTTCATTTTACTGAATATTTTGGTCGTTTTTGTTCATTTTACTGAATATTTTGTCGTTTATGTTCATTTTACTGAATATTTCGGTCGTTTATGTTCATTTTACTGAATATTTCGGTCGTTTATGTTCATTTTACTGAATATTTCGGTCGTTTATGTTCATTTTACTGAATATTTCGGTCGTTTATGTTCATTTTACTGAATATTTCGGTCGTTTATGTTCATTTTACTGAATATTTCGTCATTTTACTGAATATTTCGGTCGTTTATGTTCATTTTACTGAATATTTTGGTCGTTTATGTTCGTTTTACTGAATATTTCGGTCGTTTATGTTCATTTTACTGAATATTTCGGTCGTTTATGTTCGTTTTACTGAATATTTCGGTCGTTTATGTTCGTTTTACTGAATATTTCGGTCGTTTATGTTCGTTTTACTGAATATTTCGGTCGTTTATGTTCATTTTACTGAATATTTCAGTCGTTTATGTTCATTTTACTGAATATTTTGGTCGTTTATGTTCATTTTACTGAATATTTCTGTCGTTTATGTTCATTTTACTGAATATTTCGTCATTTTACTGAATATTTCGGTCGTTTATGTTCGTTTTACTGAATATTTCGGTCGTTTTTGTTCATTTTACTGAATATTTTGGTCGTTTTTGTTCATTTTACTGAATATTTTGGTCGTTTATGTTGATTTTACTGAATATTTTGTCGTTTATGTTCATTTTACTGAATATTTTGGTCGTTTATGTTCGTTTTACTGAATATTTTGGTCGTTTATGTTCGTTTTACTGAATATTTTGGTCGTTTATGTTCATTTTACTGAATATTTTGGTCGTTTTTGTTCATTTTACTGAATATTTTGGTCGTTTATGTTCATTTTACTGAATATTTTGGTCGTTTATGTTCATTTTACTGAATATTTTGTCGTTTATGTTCATTTTACTGAATATTTCGGTCGTTTATGTTCATTTTACTGAATATTTTGGTCGTTTATGTTCATTTTACTGAATATTTCGGTCGTTTATGTTCATTTTACTGAATATTTCGGTCGTTTATGTTCATTTTACTGAATATTTCGTCATTTTACTGAATATTTCGGTCGTTTATGTTCATTTTACTGAATATTTTGGTCGTTTATGTTCGTTTTACTGAATATTTCGGTCGTTTATGTTCATTTTACTGAATATTTCGGTCGTTTATGTTCGTTTTACTGAATATTTCGGTCGTTTATGTTCGTTTTACTGAATATTTCGGTCGTTTATGTTCGTTTTACTGAATATTTCGGTCGTTTATGTTCGTTTTACTGAATATTTCGGTCGTTTATGTTCGTTTTACTGAATATTTCGGTCGTTTATGTTCGTTTTACTGAATATTTCGGTCGTTTATGTTCGTTTTACTGAATATTTCGGTCGTTTATGTTCGTTTTACTGAATATTTCGGTCGTTTATGTTCGTTTTACTGAATATTTCGGTCGTTTATGTTCATTTTACTGAATATTTCTGTCGTTTATGTTCATTTTACTGAATATTTCTGTCGTTTATGTTCATTTTACTGAATATTTCGTCATTTTACTGAATATTTCGGTCGTTTATGTTCGTTTTACTGAATATTTTGGTCGTTTATGTTCGTTTTACTGAATATTTCGGTCGTTTATGTTCATTTTACTGAATATTTCAGTCGTTTATGTTCATTTTACTGAATATTTTGTCGTTTATGTTCGTTTTACTGAATATTTCGGTCGTTTATGTTCATTTTACTGAATATTTCAGTCGTTTATGTTCATTTTACTGAATATTTTGTCGTTTATGTTCGTTTTACTGAATATTTCGGTCGTTTATGTTCATTTTACTGAATATTTCTGTCGTTTATGTTCATTTTACTGAATATTTCGTCATTTTACTGAATATTTCGGTCGTTTATGTTCGTTTTACTGAATATTTCGGTCGTTTATGTTCGTTTTACTGAATATTTCGGTCGTTTATGTTCATTTTACTGAATATTTCTGTCGTTTATGTTCATTTTACTGAATATTTCGTCATTTTACTGAATATTTCGGTCGTTTATGTTCATTTTACTGAATATTTTGGTCGTTTTTGTTCATTTTACTGAATATTTCTGTCGTTTATGTTCATTTTACTGAATATTTCGTCATTTTACTGAATATTTCGGTCGTTTATGTTCATTTTACTGAATATTTTGGTCGTTTTTGTTCATTTTACTGAATATTTCTGTCGTTTATGTTCATTTTACTGAATATTTCGTCATTTTACTGAATATTTTGGTCGTTTTTGTTCATTTTACTGAATATGTCTGTCGTTTATGTTCATTTTACTGAATATTTCGTCATTTTACTGAATATTTTGGTCGTTTATGTTCATTTTACTGAATATTTTGGTCGTTTATGTTCATTTTACTGAATATTTCTGTCGTTTATGTTCATTTTACTGAATATTTCGTCATTTTACTGAATATTTCGGTCGTTTATGTTCGTTTTACTGAATATTTCGGTCGTTTATGTTCATTTTACTGAATATTTTGGTCGTTTTTGTTCATTTTACTGAATATTTTGTCGTTTATGTTCATTTTACTGAATATTTTGGTCGTTTATGTTGATTTTACTGAATATTTTGTCGTTTATGTTCATTTTACTGAATATTTCGGTCGTTTATGTTCATTTTACTGAATATTTTGGTCGTTTATGTTCATTTTACTGAATATTTCGGTCGTTTATGTTCATTTTACTGAATATTTTGGTCGTTTATGTTGATTTTACTGAATATTTTGTCGTTTATGTTCATTTTACTGAATATTTTGGTCGTTTATGTTCATTTTACTGAATATTTTGGTCGTTTATGTTCATTTTACTGAATATTTCGGTCGTTTATGTTCATTTTACTGAATATTTCGGTCGTTTATGTTCATTTTACTGAATATTTCGGTCGTTTATGTTCATTTTACTGAATATTTCAGTCGTTTATGTTCATTTTACTTAATATTTCGGTCGTTTATGTTCATTTTACTGAATATTTTGGTCGTTTATGTTCATTTTACTGAATATTTCGGTCGTTTATGTTCATTTTACTGAATATTTCGGTCGTTTATGTTCATTTTACTGAATATTTCGGTCGTTTATGTTCATTTTACTGAATATTTCGGTCGTTTATGTTCATTTTACTGAATATTTCGGTCGTTTATGTTCATTTTACTGAATATTTCGGTCGTTTATGTTCATTTTACTGAATATTTCGGTCGTTTATGTTAATTTTACTTAATATTTTTGCCGTTTATGTTCATTTTACTGAATATTTCGGTCGTTTATGTTCATTTTCATGTGTGTGTGTGTTTTCAGGACAACGCCAACACTCTGCGTGTAGCGGAGGTGAAGGAGCAGCTGAAGACACTAATGTGTGCGACGCGACCGTCTGTGCTGCTGAGCTGCTGGCCCGCTCAGGCCTCAGAGGTCAAGGTTCGCTGTCACATCTTCATAAATGTCACTTATTATGAACAGTCCAGGTTGTTTTCTGGCACTTTTTGGTAAAACTGCACAATATAGTGTTTGAGCATCGACATCATAGTCACATGAAAGGTCCTCCAATTATTAAAATTTTCTTTTTTCTTTATTTATTCATTTATGTATTTTTATTTGATTAAATGTTTTATGTTTTTATTTTTTTTATGTCTTTTTATTTAGTTATTTATTTGTAATTTTATTTTAAATTTTAATTTTTTTGTATATTTGAATTTTATTTAGTTATTCATTTATTTATTTTATATTTTATTTAATTTTGTATTAGTTTATTTGTCTTTTATTTATTTATCTTCTTTTTAATTTTTTGTTATTTCATTCATTTATTTAAGTATTTATTTATTTGTCTTTTTATTAATTCGTTTATTTAGTAATTTTTTTCATTTATTTTATGAATATATTTTCTTTTTTATTGCTTTTTTAATTAATGTATGCATTACTGTATTGTTTTAATTGTATTTATTTTTGTTTTATTTATTTATTTTTAATTATTAATTTTATTTAATTATTTCATTGTGCAGCCCTCTTTTTGTCTGGCTTCTCTGTTTGTATTAAAACTAAAGCTGCAAATCATCATCATCATCATTGTAATCATAATGCATGTGATTGTTAGTAGTAAATATGAAATAAATCCTATATATAACATTATTTTACTGTAAAAGTGGAACTTGTCCTTACATTGTATTCTAATATTATCATTATTTCATCCTCTGCTTTATGTGACAGGACCTTCGTACCAAAGTGGTCTCCCCCCCTAAACCCCCCCGTGCTCATGATTGGAAGCTGCTGGTGAAAAACATCCGTGTGACGCTCAATCAAGAGGAAGACGCTGCAGGTTGGACGTGTTTCTGTGACGGTGTCAAACATTTGGGCTGCAGCTGAAAAAGCAGCCTGTCTGAAAAGCTATGAATCCGTTTATCATTCGTTTTTCAAAATAAAAGCTTCCGCTTCGCAATTGTGACAAAAAATAAAGTCAAACATCACATGTAGTATCTGCTCTAACATGTTTAGTTGAAACCAACGCTAAACAGGAAGTGGACGCCATGGTTTTCTTCCAGTAGTCATCCAGATGTTAAGCGTCCGTTCTGTCCAATCAGAACCCTCTGTACCTCCAGCTCTGAAAGACCAATTAACTAGAGCGAAATACACCTGTTTCCATGGAAACCTTTATTCAGAGTTAACACGTCCATGGCTGTGTCCGAACCCCCCACTCACTCCCTACATGACAAAATAAATGTAGTGTTCTACATCGTGAACTCAATTGAAAATTTTTCACTTGTTTAATCGCATCATCGCCGTCGAACAATTAAAACGTTACAGTGTCGTCTGTGATCTGTGTATCATTTGTTTTTCAAAATAAAACAAAAAAGACAATAAAAAAAAATCTGCATCAGTCTTTCATTAGTTTTTTCAAAATAAAACCAAAAATAAGACAATGAAAAAGCAACTTGTTTCTTCATTATTTGTTTCCAAAACCAAAATGAAAAAACTGATAACGATGCGGTTTTTCACTTTTCCTTTTTGTGTTTAAATGAATAATGGAAAAAAACAGATCACGGCCGTTTTCCGTTTTATCCAATTTTGACCTGAAGCTAATTGAGTAAACCAGAAATGACCTTTGACCCACAGTGACAAAGATGTAAACCTACGTCCTATTTGGGGAAACTAAGAGTGTTATGGCTACTCTTGTTATTCCAAAAAAAAAAAAATCAAACATGTCCAACATATAATAGGAGGAGGAGGCTTAAGAACTCACTAGATAAATAAAAATCACTCAGAGATTTTTCTGCTTTGAAAAATAGTTATGATTTATTCAAATAAACAAAATTATCATCCGGGTTGACTTACAAAAAACTAAATTAACTTAACATAGTGTGGTTGAAAAACTACACGACTCCTCACACTCCTCACACTCCTCACACTCCTCACACTCCTCACACTCCTCACACTCCTCACACTCCTCACACTCCTCACACTCCTCACACTCCTCACACTCCTCACACTCCTCACACTCCTCACACTCCTCACACTCCTCACACTCCTCACACTCCTCACACTCCTCATTCCTGCACATCAAGAGAACAATCACACACTGCGACCAGGTGGGGACACTCCCTAATTAAAGGTGAAGGGAGGTGCATAGCCTGGGCAGGAGGAGGTCAAAGGTGACAAGCAAATACAATAAAGTAAATAATTCTATTGATTTAGCATTAGCTTTATACAAATAATAATAATGATTTCACCCTAAGACCTGAAGATATGACCATGGAGAAAATTGGTGTCACATCACACCATAGTGATCTTCATGTTTCTGTGGGTTGGTAACATTCATTTCCACTTTACTCAATTTGCTTCAGGTCAAAATTGGATAAAACAGGAAACTGTCTTTTCTAATATTCTTTTAAACACAAAAAGGAAACCTGTTTGGAAGCACAGGTAAAGGCTACCTGCATGGCATTTCCACTTGACGCACCTCCGCCAGTGCCGGTGGGGTAACTGCAGGGTCATCAGCCGGGAGCCACCCCTCATTGATGTTTCACTCCTTTAATCCCGGAACATCTCACGGTGGTGGAGCAATGGCAGGGACGTCTCCCTGCCGCCCCCTGCAGCTACCCCTAGGACCCCTCTTTTCCCCACGACCCGTCTTTCCTTCATAGCCACAGCCAGAAGATGGCTCTTTCTGCCTCTTCTGCCAGGTCTTTGTATGCCCTCTTCAGATTTGGCCCAGTCACACCAACCTTCCTGAGGAAGCGCTGGATGGATGTCCCAATAAAACCCCTGCAGCCAACCTCCACAGGGTAGACACTCAGATGCCAGCTCGGTGTATTTCTCCTTCCTCCTTTCGAAAGCAGCCTCCATTTGTCCCTCCTAAGGGACGGTTAGCTCTGCCAGGATTGTCGATTTATTTATTTTTTCAGGGGACCACAGGATGACGTCTGGCCTCAGAGAGGTGGTGGTTATCTCAGGCGGGAACTTGAGCTGACGGTCTAGGTCTACCCTTAAGTTCCAGACGCATCCAGGTGTTACAAGTGGTGGTCTTTCCCTCTGGCTGATGTTTAGCGCTTGTCCACCTTGTCCGACAAAGAGTATCCTCGTCTGACTCTTGGGGGGGGGTGGTCTTTGGCTTCTTCCTTTCTTCGCACCTCGAGGATTTCTGCCAGCTTCCGCAAGACCATGTTGTGCCGCCACCTATACCTACCCTGCGCCAGGGCTGTCTTACAACTGGATAGAATGTGTTGCAGGCTTGGGTTTGGGGCATTGCAGAACTGGCAGCTTTCCTCTGAGCCGTACCACTGACTCAGGTTTCTTGGACTAGGAAGGGTGTCATATGTGGCCCGCATGAGGAAGCTCAGTCTTGCTTGAGGCATCTTCCAGAAGTCGGACCACTTGATGGTTCTTTTGACCACTCCTTCCCATGTTGTCCATTGTCCTTGCTGTGGTTGGCTAAGTGCCTTGATCTTGTACCTTTCCTCTTCATGTCTGACCACCTCATCAACCACCAGTTCTTTCCTCTCCTTTCTTGACGCCTTGGACCAGAGCTTGGGAGCGGGTCCCCACCCAAAGCCAGCTCTCCCTACCGGTGTCCTGCCCACAACTTCACTGTGCATGAGCCTGCTGATGGCTTGGCCAATGGCCTCTTCTGCCTTCCATTTGCGTCCTGTTCCCACTGGTGCCTTGGTGTTTCTTACAAACTGGTCAGACGAGTCTCTAAGCTCTAGTACGAGCCTCACCTTCTCCTGTCTGTAGCCCAGATTGATGGACTTCAGTGGCACCTGAAGTGTGGTCTTCCCGAACAGGCCTACGCTGGAGAGGCTTTGAGGTAAACCAAGCCATTTATGTATAAAGTTGTTGGCTGAAAAAAAGGCATAGTTATCCTCTTTTCATTTTGGTTTTGGAAACGAATAATAAAGAAAAGAGTTGTACTATCCTTTTCTTATTTTTGGTTTGTTTTGAAAAATGAATGAATGATACACGGATTTCTATGGGATGGATTTAATAAAACTCCAAAAGGACACTAAACACATTAACAATCGGTTTTATTCCGGTTCCACTTTTAGCCAAATGTAATCTGCAGAGGTTCAGACCAGCAAAGTTCTGTCAAAATTAACTAGAAATAATAAAATAATGACATTTTCAAAGTTTTCCTCTTTGTTTTAGTGTAAAATACTAAAACTACATGAAATGTTTTATATTTCAAATTATCCCATCCTTTAAAAAAAAGGTGAATAAACTGAATAAGTAAGAACAACCTTAAATATCCTCAAATAAATACATGTCATTTTAACAATATTCTGCCTGTTACTAAATGTTTTGTGTATTTGCAGCTTCTGTGGGATCTGAAAGTTATGAGTGATGAACTGAAGTAGAATACTGTTAAAACTGTTAAAATGACACCTAACGTTACTGTCAGGGGGCGTAAGCACCGCCCTTCTGCCTATACGACCTATAAGAAGCTCACAACAACATCATGTGACATTTCTGATGAAGGCGACAGGAAGTAAGCTAAACTAGTCCAGCAGGTTAGTGTTAGTGTTAAAAGAAAGTAAATGTAAACATCCCAGAATATGTGACACAGGTGTCTGTTACAGTGAACCAACCTTTTACAAATACATGACATTAACTGTAGAAACTGATTCTGAACAAGATATTGAATGTTAGAAACATGTAGAGAAATGACTTTGGAAACAAAGTTTGAACTCTTTCACTGACTGTGTTCTGAAACTGAACACTTTAGAATAGAATAGAATGGATTCCTTTATTGTCGTTTCAAAGGTACATCACAGATGCACTGTTGAAATGACATTTCATTGCATTATTTGTGATGGTAAAAACAGTCTGCATAAAAAACACTAAAATAAGAAATGAAAAAAATCACAATAATAAAATATACTAAAAATAGTAATAATACTAATAAAAAAAAAAACTGACAGCAAGAATCACTTATAAATATATAATATATTAATAAAAGTGCCTTGTGCAAGAATAAAAACTATGTTCAGCAGTGAAGGTCGGTGTGTTAAAGGTTATTATTTGAGGTTTAAAAGTCTGATGGCAGGCTATGGTACCTTCTACCAGATGGCAGGAGGAATAAAATAGAAGTGCTTTATTGATCCAACAACTGTGACATTATTATCTGATAGTTACATCATCCAGTTGCACTACGTATGTTTTAATAGAATGAATGTGTTGAATCAGAATGAGCTTCATCGCTCTGTTTTGTTGTTTTTTTGGTGTGAATCGTGTCACATTACGAGGTGCTGCTCACATATCGTTAATATATGGGATGGTAGATGGTGTATGGAGATGGGGGTTCCCAGCCCTAGGAACAGTAACAATAACAGTATAATAGCAGTTGTAAATACAGAAATTCTGTAGTAATAATAATAATAATAATAATAATAACTTTTATGATTTAAAACTAGTATTAAATGCAGACAAAACAAAAATCATGACGTTCTCAAGTTCACTTTGCAAACTTTCAAATCTGCCTTCACTCACCACCATTCAGGGAACTCGGATAGAACTTGTCACAACCTACCAAGTACCTATGCGTTTTAATTGACCGCCCCCCTTTCTATTCAACAGCTTAGTAAAAAACTAAAATGTAAACTTGGCTTTTACATAAAATCATGTCTCTCCTTTGAATCAAGGAATAGTTTGGTCTTAGCTACATTTATGTCTGTTGGATTATGGTGATGTCCTGTATATGCATGGCTCCGCCCACAACCTACACTAACCTACACTACTGGACACTGTGGATCATGGAGCTCTGAGGTTGATTACTGGGTTTAAATCCCTGACTCATCATTGTTCACTCTATCCTTGTGTTGGTTGACTGGTTGGTCCACAGACTTAAGCCTAATTTAAACCCTCCGTTAATTCCAGAAACCTACGTTTTCATCCAGTTCCGGAGGTAGTTTCACCTGTCAGTTTGTCCGTTGGTCAAGAGTTTAGTAATCTGGTGAGCTGTGGGCGAGGAGAAATACCACACAGGACATTGTGGGGGCAGTAGAGAGGCCGCAATGTAAACTTTTGTAATTCCACCCACGAAGAACGTTCCGGCTAGGATCTGTGCACAGGTTAATTCAGGTCAGGTATCAGTTTTGCAACTTATGATTAGTTGCTGTCCTGCTCTGTTTTTTAACATTAACAGTTAGTCAATTTAACAATGTCATTAAAACTGTCCCTGAATGTTTACTTAAAACTATCCAAAACCATTTTATATATGATAGTTTCCATCACACATTACCAGGTTTAATTGTGAAAGCTGTGCAACTAGATGGCAAAAGTACAAACGAGTTTATACGAGAATGTTTACGAGAAGAGTTTGACCCAGTCAGACCACGAAGAAATACAACTTTCTTTACTGAAAGTCAGTTTTACTCAGGATAAAATATGTAAAGTTCCCAATTCTACCAAAAGCAAAAGAGATGCATTTTAAAACCACAAATATAACATTTGTCCATCTAAAGAACTGCTACTGCACACATTTAATATAGACTAGAACTATGTGTGTTCTTTAAACGACTTGTTAGCCCCCCCTGGAGGATTTCACATGCAACATCCATAATACAGACGGACGTATAAATACCAGCTCCAGGAGCAACGCCAGGAACGGAAATATGAATTTCGTACGTTTCTGGAGGAATAAAGCAGGCTTTTAGCCTAATTATACACTCGTCAGATTGTCCGCTGGACAAGATCTTAACAATCCGGTGAGGTCTGGGCGAAACAAAGCAATACCACAGGACATTATGGGGGCAGTAGAGAGGCACAAGTGTAATATTTTAGAACTCCACCCACAAAGAAGGTTCCCACTAGGACTTTAAAAATGTCTATGGAGGATAGAATTAGTGAGCTGGTCGGGGGATATATCCATCTGTATGATGTGACGGTGCCTGGGCTCAGAAGCACTGACAATGTTTCTGCTCATCCGTCTGACCCATAGATAGAACCACTGACACCAACTATCCTCCTTGTATTCAGTGGACTCACACTCCACTGTCTTGTGTGTCTATTTCTGCTCAGTTTTTCATGCCTCCACAATAAATACATCTAAATCACTGCTTCAATAGACGCCATGTTTCTTGAACCTGCAACAATGGGACTCGTTAGCGCCCCCTAGAGGATTTCAAACACAACATCCATAATACAGACGGAGGCATAAATACCAGCTCCAGGAGCAACATCAGGAATGGAAAGACAAATTTCCTCCAGTTCCAGGGCTTTAAATAAGGCTTTAGTCGTTGGTGTATTTTAGTTTATCAGTCTATTCTATGTCTGCTCCCATCATACCTTCTGACTTACATCAATCATAGAACCGTCATAACTTATAATCTTCGTTCTCAAGATGTTTTCTTTCTGTCGCTCACTAAAATTAGAAGTTCACTGCTCCACTCACCTGGAATGAACTGCAAAAAAACTCTAGAACGTACACAGCTGGTTTCACTGGACACATGTAAGAGGATGGGATCTGACGTTTAATGTGTAAGTACATTTAGATTTTTAATCTCAATGAGGTTTTCCTGGTTAAATAAAGTTGTTCTGCACATGTGCAAATGACAAACTAATAGACTGAGGCAGAAAATGATGAAAAAAAAATCACTTGTTTTTCTTAAGACGTGACGTTGTTCGCATTTTGATGTAAACATTATCAGAATGTCATGTGACTCTTTTCACATTTATTATTTGACTGGTCAGGTTCTTTTCACATCATATTGGGCTGAATGTGGAACTGAACTAAAGCCAGTTGTTTTGCAGCGAGTTGTTGCTTTCATTGTTGTGTCAGCAGCTTCTACAGCGTTCTGTCAGCGCAGCAGCAGCAGCAGCCTGGAACACAAATGATCAGCTCATCTTTAAATACTGACCAGGAGATAAATGACAGCACGCTCTGGGCATCGTCTCTAATTTAGTTTAGTGGAAACACTTCCTTCGTCAGCATAACAGAAGATGCAGGACCCGTCTGTGATGCCTTTAAGGACCCTGGGTTTTACTGGAACGAAGAGCTTTGATGTATCCAGGGTAGTGTCAGATAAAGCTGATGTTAAGTGCAACATTAAATCAGGTTTATCTACCTTTCTTCACTCTTGTTTTGCACATAAAACCCTCTGACAGACATGAATTATCAGCATTTTTCTCCACTGCAGCTTTAACACACTCTGTTGATTTAGTTTAATTCACTTCTGCACCAGTTGAAATGTAGCCTCGTCATGCTAGCTCCTCCTAGCATCAGTAAATCTAATGTTCTACAGTAGTAGTCTAGTTTCACTCAATATAACTTTTGGCTAGCCTAGGATCTAGACTGTCCCAGTGGCCGCAAACTGCATTTGCTACGGGGGCAGTCTAGAAAGTCTAGGTGAATTTGTGGGCGGGATAACCGCTGTCTGTCAAGTTTTCTCTTTACACAACGCCACGCTATTGGATGGGTAACCAGTCAGAGCCAACCAATCAGAGCAATGAACATGGATTTCGTAGACAGCGTCACCGGAAGAACACACCAGAATGTAGTCTCAAAACGAGTGCAGCAGCTTAGCTAGTGGTGATGAGCCATGTTGTCTAGCGGCTAGCAACTGGTGTTACGGCAATGTGTGCTAGCTAGCAGCTACGCCTTCTTCTTCTCTTTGGTGTGCTAGCTGCTACGTCTCTGCGACTACAACATTACGTGTCGTATTTGTGTCGTCATGAGGCAGGGCGGGCTCCAATCCCGCCCCTCGCGATTTGATTGGTCCGACCCAGTTGGGATTTTCAGATCCTAGGCTGTCTAGTCTGTCTCCCCGTAGCAAATACCATTTGCGGCCACTGGGGACAGACTAGATCCTAGGCTAACTTTTGGCTAGATTGCCTTGAAACTGGCCGACCAATCACGGTGAAGTATAGAGTCAGAGGGCGGACCTTACACAGTGACACTGTGACGATTTGGAGAGAAACAACTGGAAACAACCATAGAACAACAACAACAACAACAACAACAACAGGCATAGATTTCCTTTTATCAAAGATGAGTGAAGAATGTGAGAAAACATCAACAATCTATAAGTTATTTTACAGAAGCGACAACAAACTACACAAAACAAAAAAAACACAAAAAACACTAAAAACTATTAAAAAAAAACAAACAAAAAAAACACTAAAAACACTAAAAACTACAAAAAAAACACTAAAAACTATTAAAAAAAAACAAAACAAAAAAAACACAAAAAACACTAAAAACTATTAAAAAAAAAAAAAACACTAAAAACTATTAAAAAAAAACAAAACAAAAAAAACACAAAAAACACTAAAAACTATTAAAAAAAAAAAAACACTAAAAACTATTAAAAAAACCAAAACAAAAAAAAAACTAAAAACTATTAAAAAAAAAAAACACTAAAAACTATTAAAAAAACCAAAACAAAAAAACACTAAAAA
>CM035796.1:47147253-47167253 GCA_020466265.1 Siphamia tubifer
AAACAAACAGCAAATGTGTATAATATGAAAATATCTGAACCAAAATTACTAAAATATTCAGTTGTTGTGAATTATCTTGGTCATTTTATTGAGTAAAAATAGAGTAAATGTAGTAAAAATAATGAATGAATATTCTGATAATTTTATCCTGTGATTGTTCCTTAAAGCGTTGGCTCCTGCTTTTGCTTTTCTTCTTCATTTATTTGTGTTTTATGTGTCTGTGTGTGTGTGTGTGTGTGTGTGTGTGTGTGTCAGACTCATCACTAGGTCAGGTGTCAGTGCCTTTCGATCTCGTAAAGAAACAACCCAAAGGACAGCGAACGTTTGCACTCACAACCAAAGACATAGTGACTGGATCACTAACTACTGATGTAAGTCACCATCTGATGTTCGCTTTGACCTTTGACCTGGGCAGAGTGTGCTTAACTGTGCTTAACGTGTGTTCCTCAGTTCACTTACCTAGAGCCCAGCGAGGTGAGGTCCTGGCAGCCGCCCACGCCGGCCTCCACCAAGAGGGTGGAGATGGACCGCACGGTGATGCCCTGTGGCACCGTGGTCACCACCGTCACTGCGGTCAAGAGCAAACCAGGCCGAGCGCCGCCACCGCCGGGACTCAACTTAGGTTCGTAAAAAATCTTTTTGTCCTGTTTCGCCTCCCCCACAGTCTTCTGGCAACCCTCAGAGAAGCCCTGCCCCCAGTGAAGCCCCACCCCCAGTGAAGCCCCACCCCCAGTGAAGCCCCACCCTCAGTGAAGCCCTGCCCCCAGTTGAAGCCCCACCCCCAGTTGAAGCCCCGCCTCACTACATGAAAATCAGTGTTTTAATGGGTTTTCTCAACCTTTTTTCCTTTAACTCATGTAAACATCATTTTAAGTTGAATTAAATGGAGTTGGACTGTAACTTTCTGCTCTTTTTAAAGACATTAAGACAGAAAAATGCTCGTGCAGAAAGAATCGACGCAGCAACGAAGCATCTGTGTTAATAAAGGAAAGTGTACTGACCTGTAACACAAATAGAAGTCATTTGGGACCATTTATCCCCAAACCCACAGAATTACAATATTAAGATACTGTATTTTCTGGACTATAAGGGGAACTGAAAACACTTAAATTTTCTCAAAGTGCACCTTATATATGGATTCATTCTGGTTGTGCTTAGTGACTGGGAATTTAGACTTTTTATCTCATAATTTTGACTGATGCTAATTTCTAATTCCACAAAAAGGAAAGAGAGGTGCTCGCCTAGGGCACCAAATTGAAATGAGTTTAATATTTTTGTCGTAATGGTGTGAAACTTTGCACTGCAGTTCACTATAGTACTAGAAAGTCACCCTCCAAATGTTGGATCATTTGGTGGAGTTGTGCAGGTGTTAGGACACACTACAGACACACATTTGTTGAATTATTGATAGATTTACACAGAGAACAGCAACATCCTTGTGGGGCCCCTGTGTTAAGGACTACTTCATTTGAGGGTAGACCCCTGGTCCACCGTCCCTCCATCTACCCCTAGGTCTAGGAGTCGTTGCAGGCGTATGTGGGTTTGCATTGTATTAAAGCAGCAGTAAAATCACTAAATAAAATCCGTACATAAGCATTGGCATCTTGCAGGTGTTTAGTGACCGTGTTGGTTTCCATCCCATAATTGCTCCCTTTTTGTCCGTCAGATCCAGTCCAGAAGGTCGCGGTCAACAAACCCAAACTATCAGAGCGCCGCGTTTCGGAACACGCGTCCACGTTGGGAAACACCGTCAGCAAAGCCTTGTCGTCGTCGGATACGGAACTGCTGATGTTGAACGGCACCGACCCCGTGGCCGAGGCGGCCATCCGACAACTGCACCAGTCGGCTAAACAGAAGCTGAAGTCGCCGGTGAAAAAGAGCACCATCATCATCTCTGGCATCGCTAAGGTAAGACCAGAACGTTCCGTCGCTAAAGTAAGATAGAACGTTCCGTCGCTAAAGTAAGACGGAACGTTCCGTCGCTAAAGTAAGACGGAACGTTCTGTCGCTAAAGTAAGACGGAACGTTCCGTCGCTAAAGTAAGACCAGAACGTTCCTTCGCTAAAGTAAGACCAGAACGTTCCGTCGCTAAAGTAAGACCAGAACGTTCCTTCGCTAAAGTAAGACCAGAACGTTCCGTCGCTAAAGTAAGACCAGAACGTTCCGTCGCTAAAGTAAGACCAGAACGTTCCGTCGCTAAAGTAAGACCAGAACGTTCCGTCGCTAAAGTAAGACCAGAACGTTCCGTCGCTAAAGTAAGACCAGAACGTTCCGTCGCTTAAGTAAGACCAGAACGTTCCATCGCTAAAGTAAGACCAGAACGTTCCTTCGCTAAAGTAAGACCAGAACGTTCCATCTCTAAAGTAAGACCAGAACGTTCCGTCGCTAAAGTAAGACCAGAACGTTCCGTCGCTAAAGTAAGACCAGAACGTTCCGTCGCTAAAGTAAGACCAGAACGTTCCGTCGCTAAAGTAAGACCAGAACGTTCCGTCTCTAAAGTAAGACCAGAACGTTCCGTCGCTAAAGTAAAACCAGATCGTTCCATCGCTTAAGTAAGACCAGAACGTTCCGTCGCTAAAGTAAAACCAGAACGTTCCATCGCTAAAGTAAGACCAGAACGTTCCTTCGCTAAAGTATTTCATTTGCATTTCAGTACGTTTTTAATGCATTGTATTGGATTTTAATGCGTTTTACTTTATTCTTATTATTTATACTATTTTGTTTAGTTTCTCAGTCTCCATTTTATTTTCTCTGTTAAATAAACAGTAAGTGTCACAGTTTTAGTCCAAACTCCAGTGTTTCCTTTACAAACACAACATTCTTTTATCTAGACTTTAAAATGTTCTCTATTTTTAGTGCATTCTACTTTTTTTTAGTGGATTTTTTTTGCCTTTTTAGTAATTTTTTTTAAATTTTAGGGCATTTTCCTCTATTTGTAGGGTATTTTAGTATATTTTTAATGCATAGTGTTTAGTTTTTTGGTGCATCTTTAGTGGATTTTTGGGCAAAATTTAGGCTTTAAGTTTTATTTTTCATTTAGAGACTTTTTTCTCCGTCTGTTTTAAACTAAATCAGACCAGAACAGTAAAGGGTTAAAACCGTGGTGGGTCTGACTTTTCCAGACGCCACTGTCTCAGGATGACGAGCTCGCCATCATGGCGGGCTACGCTGCAGCCATGGACGCGTCCATGTCAGAGGGCAGCTCTACTCAGGACGTTACCACGGCGATGGCATCAGGGACCCTCAGCCCCCCGGACCACTCGGAGCCCCAGGAGGGTCCCAGCGGTGTGGGGCGGCCCCCTGACGACTGGGACGGCAACACGGGGGAGGAGCTAAGCCACACCTCCCTGTCCATGTGTATGTCTGAGGTCAGCTGCAAAAAGAGCAGAGGTGAGAACCAACACACCGCCACCACCGTCTGCAGATGGAATTTAACAGGAAGTATGGAGAACTAAAAGAGCCAAAATTAAATACATAAATACATCACTAAATAAATAGGTCATTCATTCATTAAAAGTGGAATTAAATAGATAGATGTGTCATTATGTGTTAATTTATTAAAATACTATTCATTTTAAGAAAAAAACTAATATGGAGGACTAAAAGTACCAAAATTAATTCATTCATTAAAATACCAATTCATTTGAGGTTAAAAAAAAACAAACATATTACATTAATTAATTATTTCCTGGTCGTTGTGTTGCAGTGGATAATGAAATGATTTTATTCAACCTCCGTCAAAGTCAGTGAGTGGCAGCTGATTGGTTCCCCCTGCACACCATGTACACTAATTAATTATTGAAAAAATAATAATAATAATAATAATAATAAGTTTTTACCTAAAATGAATTAGTATTTTAACTATACTTCCATCCATCAGTTGAAGTAAATATAAGCGTGTGTTTGTCTCTTGTCGCTGTAGTTGTTTCTGGTGAAAGGAAGAAATATCTGCTGTTCACTTCATATGTGAATCTGTTTGTTACTGTTTGTGGACTGAGTCACTTCTATTAAAGCTCCTCCCATTTTATGTTGAAGCTCCTCCCATTTTCTATTAAAGCTCCTCCCATTTTATGTTGAAGCTCCTCCCATTTTATGTAAAAGCTCCTCCCATTTTCTATTAAAGCTCCCCCCATTTTATGTTGAAGCTCCTCCCATTTTCTATTAAAGCTCCTCCCATTTTATGTTGAAGCCCCTCCCATTTTATGTTAAAGCTCCTCCCATTTTCTATTAAAGCTCCCCCCATTTTCTATTAAAGCTCCTCCCATTTTATGTTAAAGCTCCTCCCATTTTCTCTGAGTAAGGTACTTTCCCCGTTGCCATGGAAACCAGCCTGTAGTTCCACACACAGAGGTGACTGGAGTAAAGCCTGTCTGAATGTTAAACCATGCCTCTGAACTCCTGTGATTTTTGGTAAAACTGTAAATAATTGGTGAAAACAAAGTTGATCATTAGTGACAGGAGGTTCTGAGGAACAAGTAGATATATTTATTTTTCCTGTACTGTGAAAAATAAGTGAGATACAGCAGTTTTAAAACCACTGAACTCACCAAAATGAAGCAGATCTGTTAGTCTGTCAGTCATGTTAAAGCCCCGCCCACAGTGTTTGTCAATCATGTTAAAGCTCCTCCCACAGTCTTAATTGTCTGCAGGTGTTTCATAGTGCCAGGAGCACTGTTGCCATGGTGATGAGCAGGCGGGAACTTCAAAGGGCAGACTCATAGACAGCTCCACACTCTGTTACATGGAAAAAATAGGTGTGAACATACCTGCCGAACTACTGCCATTTTTGGTAAAAGTGTAAATAATTGGTGAAAACAAAGTTGATGATGAGTGACAGGAGGGTGTGAGGAACAAGTACATGTACTTTTTATGTGTGTACTGTGAAAAACAACAATTTGAAAAACACTGAACTCAACATGAGACAGAAATGATTTTTCCAATAGAAGTCTATTGACAGAAATCCCTGACATCATCCCAAACAGGTTCCTGTCATTTCACTTTAAAAAGAGCTAGATCTTCAAACCCTGGTCATTAAGAATGAATGGGGTTTTATTTGGCATAATAATGCGAAATCTGTACGACATATCGGAATTATGAGACCACACATGTAATCTCTGGACCAATCTGAAGAATTGTTTTAATTTACTGCAAAATGTTACGATGTGTCTTTTGGGAGTTATAGCTACGTAAACATGTCCCAGTTCATTTCAGATGGACATTTTCGACTGTTTGTTGCGTTTTATACACATCTGTCAATCCTGGTAGATAGGACAGCTTTTCAGACCAGTCCGCACATTTTAGCATCAAAATCTTTGGTCTATTTACAGCAGTGCAGTAAAAAAAAATGTGTATAAGAAGTCATAATAATAATAAATAAGACAGACACTATACATGCAAGCACACGAGGAATTAATAATGACACATTTAATAACACATTTATATTTATTTAATTCCAAATGTAATAAATTAATGACCTATGTAATTATTTAATTTTGGCACTATTAGTCCTTCCTATGGTGGTTCCAGTTTAGTTTCTCAGACTTCTGTTACCTCAATTCACTGTCCCCACATGGTTCTGTCTGAACACACACACACACACACATACTCTCTCTCTCTCTCTCTCTCTCTCTCTTTCTCTCTCTCTCTCTCTCGTTCTCTTCTCTTTCTCTCTCTCTCTTTCTCTTTCTCTCTCTCTCTCTCTCTCTCTTTCTCTCTCTCTCTCTTTCTCTCTCTCTTTCTCTCTTTCTCTCTCTTTCTCTCTCTCTCTCTCTCTCTCTCTTTCTCTCTCTCTCTCTCTCTCTCACCTCTCTCTCTCTCTTTCTCTCTCTCTCTCTCTCTCACCTCTCTTTCTCTCTCTCTCTCGTTCTCTCTCTTTCTCTCTCTCTTTCTCTCTCTTCTCTCTCTCTCTCTCTCTCTCTCTCTTTCTCTCTCTCTCTCTCTCTCTCTCTCACCTCTCTCTCTCACCTCTCTTTCTCTCTCTCTCTCTCTCTCCTCTCTCTCTCTCTCTCTCTCTCGTTCTCTCTCTTTCTCTCTCTCTCACCTCTCTCTCTCGTTCTCTCTCTCTCTCACCTCTCTCTCTCACACCTCTCTCTCTCTCTCTCTCTCTCTCTCTCTCTCTCTCTCTCTCACGTTGTATGTGTGTGTTTTTCACTTTGTGCTCAGTCATGTGTTTTTGCTTTTCTATTGTTTTTCTCTCCTCCTCTTCCTCCTTCTTTTCTTCATCACTGCCACTTTAGAGGAAAACAGTGATGAGCAGACGTTCAGTCCCCAGGAGTAAGTGTGTGTTCATGGGTCAACTGTGTTAGATGGTTGTCATGACGACACTCACTTTTCCATTCAATCCATGTGCCAAACTTTACCCACATTTACTAAAAGTGTGTTTTTTTTTTACTTTTTGATAATATATTTATCTTTATTTTATTTGTAATGTGTTAAATATTCTTATTTATTTTATTCATTTATTTCTATTTGTCTTTTTGATTTATTCATCTTTTACATTTTTATTTATCTTTTAATTTATTTATTTAATTAAATTATTATTTATTTGTATTAATTTAATTTTACCACCACCATTATATATACAGCTGAGTATTATTTCATATCACAATATATCTCAGGTGTTGTCAGTTTTTTCTAATATGGTGCATCCTGACATCATTTATTGTCAGTGTATAAAGTTTTGTGGACATTTTTTCCATTAGTTAAATTTTCATGTGAAGGTTATATTGTACATTAGTGTCATTTTGTGGTTGAATGGAAAAGTGTGTGGCGTCTTCACATGTAGTTTAGTAGAATCAGTTTTAGGTCAGAACCTGCTGTAGTTTAATTTAATTTAACTTGAAAACATCAGTTTGTTTTAGTGTAAAAACCCAGAACATTCTCCCATAAATGTCTGTGAGTTGACATTAACTACAGGAGTCACTTTGAACTAATACTAATGTTTCTGCTCATTAACCCTTTCATCCATCACTGGACACATGATCTACACCTGTAGAATAGAATACATTTACATGTATTTATTTTAATTTTTTATTCATTTATTTATTTGCTTTTTTTTATTTATGTATTTATTTGTTTTTTATTCATTGAATTTATTTATTATTTTAAATTGATTTATCTTTTTTAGTTATTTTATTTTTTATTCATTTTATTTATTTATTTTATTCATTTGTCTTTATTTACATTTTTCATTTGTGTATGTATGTATGTATATATATATATATATATATATATATATATATATATTTATTATTAATTATTTTTATTATTTCAGCAACAGAAGGATGACAATGAAACATGTTTTAATTTTATTCGAAAACAGATTAATTTTACTAGAAAACAAATTCATTTAATTATAAAACAGATTAATTCTATTTGAAAATTGATTAATTTAATTAGGAAACCTGTTAATCTAATTATAAAACAGATTAATTTAATTATAAAACATTAATTTGGGGGGTGGGGTCAGCTGCGCTCTCAGAATATTTTAAAGTTTTTATTCTAGAACAGAATAACAGGTGGATCAAGTCAGATTAAAGTTAAAATTAAACTGGTCACCTGATCAATAACCAATCATCACCTTGGCTCCGCCTTCAGCTGTGTTGGTCGCTAAAAGCTCCTCCTTCACTTCCTGTCTTCTTCTTTTTCCAGGCAGCTTCCTGCAGAAGAGCGCCAGGCTTTTCTTCCGGCGTCGCCACCAGCGCAAAGATCCGGGGATGAGCCAATCACACAACGACCTGGTGTACCTGGAGGGGGCGTCTGCGGCGGAGCGCGCCAGCCGCACCGCCACGCTCAGCCGCATGCTGCACCGCAAGAGTAGAAGCAGGAGCAAAGCTAACGGCGCCGCCGCCACAGGGGACGCACATGCATGACCACGCCTCCACTGAAGCCCCGCCCACACCCACTACTGTCTACACCTTCTACACTAAACGCCCTCCTACCATTAACTCCGCCTCCACTGAGGCCCCGCCCACACCCACTACTGTCTACACCTTCTACACTAAACGCCCTCCTATCATTAACTCCGCCTCCACTGAGGCCCCGCCCACACCCACTACTGTCTACACCTTCTACACTAAACGCCCTCCTATCATTAACTCCGCCTCCACTGAGGCCCCGCCCACACCCACTACTGTCTACACCTTCTACTCTAAACGCCCTCCTATATTAACTCCGCCTCCACTGAAGCTCCACCCACATCCACCACCTCAAATTTCAACTGGTAAAACCTCTGAACTCACCTCCTCCTCTTCCTTCTTCTTCTGCACTTCCTTTTCCTCTTCTTCCTCTTCCTCCTCCTCATCAGTAGTCATTCTTCCACTAACTTCCTGTCATTTCAGACGATTATTTTCATGTTTCTGAATCTGTCCGTTTATTTGTCGACTTTTTACTGACGACAGACGGGACCCCTCCCTCACTCTCCCTCACTCTCCCTCACCTTTTCCACTTCCTCCTCCTTCTTCTGCACTTCCTTTTCCTCACCCCCCACCCCTCCCTCACTTCCAGCCTTGGTGCCTCTCCTTGCAGTAAACTCCAGGATGTCCCCCTGGACGTCTTCCAGGATGTCCTCCAAGCGTCCCCCAAGATGTCCCCCAGGACGTCTTTCGGGACGTCTTCCAGGACGTCTTCCAGGATGTGTCCCAGGACGTCTTCCAGGTGTCCTCCGGCAGCAGCAGGGTGGCGTCTGTATGACTTGCAGACTTTTTTCTTTGGGACTTGGTTTCCATGGCGATGACAGAAGCTACTGGACTGTCGGTCACGCCCAGGTGGTTCACAAAGGGATGGGGTGTCTCACGGCCGCTGAAAGCCAAAGTAATCAGATGACTTTTTGACACTAATATTATTATCTTTGACTTTTGGAGAGAAGTTGTATATTTATATGAACAGATTCTTTTGTTTTCACTTCATTTGGATCCATTTGTTTTTATTCACAGATAAAAATGTGCAGCAGCTGAAACATATGAACCAACAAAAACACTCAGTAACACTCATCAACTCTAATAATAATACAATAAAAACACTCTTAAAGACTTGGATTTTACAACTGGGATTGTATCTAGTACTTATTCAGTCAGTGTATTTTACCGTATTGTCTGCACTATAAGGTGCACTGTCAATGAATGGATTATTGTTTTAAGTTTTCATATATATATATATAAATATATATATAAGTCAAAATAATGACATAAAAAGTCTAAATTATTAGATACAGTGAAAATGAAGAGATAAAAAGTCACAATTCCCAGTCATTAAACACAACCAGAATTAATCCATATATAAGGTGCACTGTGGGTTTGGAGAAAATTAAAGTTACCTTATAGTCCAGAAAATACGGTGCTATTATTATTATTATTGTTATTATTATTATTATTATTATTATTATTATTATTATTATTATTATTATTATTATTGTTAAAGCTGTCAAATCATTCAAGCATATACTCAGATTAATCACATGTTGCTTTGGGTTAATTTTCGATTAATCATAAAAACACTTGGTCAGTCGACTGTTCTGTCTCTGGGTTTATTTGGGGTTTTTGCAAAAATTTCCCACAAAATACACAAAGAAACACAAACAATGTGGAGAAAAATACTGTAACAGAACATCCCAAAATAAACCAAAGCATAAACTAACACTAAAATGTGATGAAAAATCCAAAACATATTTAAAAAAAAAAGAGATAATAAAATAGTCAAAACATCTGTAAAAAATCTGAACATATATGTAATGAACTGCTTAAGTACAAAAGTTTCAACAAAACAACAGTTTCATTGAATCATGTAAAACATTTAATCAGATTAATCATGATGATGAATTTATCTGTGTTAATGTGTTAATTTTGACAGCCTTAATTATTATTATAATTATTATTATCATCATAAAGTTACTTTATTGCTGAACCTCCTGATGGTAAATACTAGAAAAACACAACAGCCTAGTTATTATGTTTGATAATGGACAGAATTAATCTAATCTACTGTTTATGACAGAAACTAAAACTATTACACACACACACATATATATATATATATATATATATATATGTATGTATATACATACATGTATATGTATATCGCACTACATATATATATATATATATGTATACGTAGTGCGATTTATCAAAAACTTTTTTTTTTTTTCACAGAACAAAACTTGTGACCCTCCTCACATCAATAACATAAATGAGCCTCAAATGACTAAATAAACATTTAAAACCAACAGTTTTCTCTGATGGTTCAGTTCATGTGGCCTCGTCTGTTTCCTGTGTGCCAGGGCACGGTACGCCAGTGCAAACTGTTCTATCTCTGGACAGCGTCGGGTCAAACTGAGCACATGACGCCTGTTTCCAGACAGAACATATTCGTCATGAAGTACTGAGGGTCAAACCAGTGGGGCAGTTCACCCCCCTGTCCCTTCACCCCCCCATCCCAGACTTTGCTGCATGTATATATATATATATATATATATATATATATATATATATATATATATATATATATATATATATATATATATATATATATATATATATATATATATATATAAGGTGACAGAGAACAAACAGGCCAAGATCCTGTGGGACTTCCAGATCCAGACTGACAAGATGGTGATGGCCAATCAGCCTGACATAGTGGTGGTGGATAAACATGAGAAGACAGTGGTGGTGATAGATGTAGCAGTCCCCAGTGATAGCAACATCAGAAAGAAAGAACATGAGAAGCTTGAGAAATACCAAGGACTGAAAGAGGAGTTAGAGAAAATGTGGAGTGTGAAGGCAACAGTGGTACCAGTAGTGATGGGGGCACTAGGGGCAGTGACCCCCAAGCTGGGACAATGTCTCCAGCAGATACCAGGAACAACATCAGAGATCTGTGTCCAAAAGAGAACATTGTTAGGAACAGCTAAGATCCTGCACAGAACCCTCAGGCTCCCAGACCTCTGGTAGAGGACCCGAGTCTGAAGGAGACACCACCCATGTGGGGCGAGAGGAACATTTTTTTATATATATATATATATATATATATATATATATATTGACAATAATAATAAAAAAAATAGTGTTTTCTTCAAGGATGAATTTTTTAACCACACTACTGTGAGCAGTAAAAGGTTGTGAAGCAGAAAATAACAAAACATATATTTAATTTCTCCTCCTGTGTGTTAGTGTGAACAAATAAAATCTACAGGTTAAAGATGATGAACCAGGTTTAGATTATACATCATGTGTTGAGGTATATTTGTGTATACAAGTACACACTACAATGTATATAAGTACACACTACAATGTATATAAGTACACACTACAATGTATATAAGTACACACTACAATGTATATAAGTACACACTACAATGTATATAAGTACACACTACAATGTATATAAGTACACACTACAATGTATATAAGTACACACTACAATGTATATAAGTACACAGTACAATGTATATAAGTACACAGTACAATGTATATAAGTACACACTACAGTGTATATAGTATACAGTACAGTGTATATAGGTACACAGTACAGTGTATATAAGTACACACTACAGTGTATATAGTACACAGTACAGTGTATATAGGTACACAGTACAGTGTATATAGTACACAGTACAGTGTATATAAGTATACAGTACAGTGTATATAAGTACACAGTACAATGTATATAAGTACACAGTACAGTGTATATAGTACACAGTACAGTGTATATAGTACACACTACAGTGTATATAGTACACAGTACAGTGTATATAAGTATACAGTACAGTGTATATAAGTACACAGTACAGTGTATATAAGTACACAGTACAATGTATATAGTACACAGTACAGTGTATATAGTATACAGTATAGTGTATATAAGTACACAGTACAGTGTATATAAGTACACAGTACAGTGTATATAAGTACACAGTACAGTGTATATAAGTACACACTACAGTGTATATAGTACACAGTACAGTGTATATAAGTATACAGTACAATGTATATAAGTACACAGTACAGTGTATATAAGTACACAGTACAATGTATATAGTACACAGTACAGTGTATATAGTATACAGTATAGTGTATATAAGTACACAGTACAGTGTATATAGTACACAGTACAGTGTATATAGTACACAGTACAGTGTATATAAGTATACAGTACAGTGTATATAGTACACAGTACAATGTATATAAGTACACAGTACAGTGTATATATTACACAGTACAGTGTATATAGTATACAGTATAGTGTATATAAGTACACAGTACAGTGTATATAAGTACACAGTACAGTGTATATAAGTACACAGTACAGTGTATATAGGTATACAGTACAGTGTATATAAGTACACAGTACAGTGTATATAGTACACAGTACAATGTATATAAGTACACAGTACAGTGTATATATTACACAGTACAGTGTATATAGTACACAGTATAGTGTATATAGGTACACAGTACAGTGTATATAAGTACACACTACAGTGTATATAGTACACAGTACAGTGTATATAGGTACACAGTACAGTGTATATAGTACACAGTACAGTGTATATAAGTATACAGTACAGTGTATATAAGTACACAGTACAATGTATATAAGTACACAGTACAGTGTATATAGTACACAGTACAGTGTATATAGTACACACTACAGTGTATATAGTACACAGTACAGTGTATATAAGTATACAGTACAATGTATATAAGTACACAGTACAGTGTATATAAGTACACAGTACAGTGTATATAGTACACAGTACAGTGTATATAGTATACAGTATAGTGTATATAAGTACACAGTACAGTGTATATAAGTACACAGTACAGTGTATATAAGTACACAGTACAGTGTATATAAGTACACACTACAGTGTATATAGTACACAGTACAGTGTATATAAGTATACAGTACAATGTATATAAGTACACAGTACAGTGTATATAAGTACACAGTACAATGTATATAGTACACAGTACAGTGTATATAGTATACAGTATAGTGTATATAAGTACACAGTACAGTGTATATAGTACACAGTACAGTGTATATAGTACACAGTACAGTGTATATAAGTATACAGTACAGTGTATATAAGTACACACTACAGTGTATATAGTACACAGTACAATGTATATAAGTACACAGTACAGTGTATATATTACACAGTACAGTGTATATAGTATACAGTATAGTGTATATAAGTACACAGTACAGTGTATATAAGTACACAGTACAGTGTATATAAGTACACAGTACAGTGTATATAGTACACAGTACAGTGTATATAAGTATACAGTACAGTGTATATAAGTGCACACTACAGTGTATATAGTACACAGTACAGTCTATATAGTACACAGTACAGTGTATATAAGTATACAGTACAGTGTATATAAGTGCACACTACAGTGTATATAGTACACAGTACAGTGTATATAAGTACACACTACAGTGTATATAGTACACAGTACAGTGTATATAGGTATACAGTACAGTGTATATAAGTACACAGTACAGTGTATATAGTACACAGTACAATGTATATAAGTACACAGTACAGTGTATATATTACACAGTACAGTGTATATAGTACACAGTATAGTGTATATAAGTACACAGTACAGTGTATATAAGTACACAGTACAGTGTATATAAGTACACAGTACAGTGTATATAAGTATACAGTACAGTGTATATAAGTACACACTACAGTGTATATAGTACACAGTACAATGTATATAAGTACACAGTACAGTGTATATATTACACAGTACAGTGTATATAGTATACAGTATAGTGTATATAAGTACACAGTACAGTGTATATAAGTACACAGTACAGTGTATATAGTACACAGTACAGTGTATATAAGTATACAGTACAGTGTATATAAGTGCACACTACAGTGTATATAGTACACAGTACAGTCTATATAGTACACAGTACAGTGTATATAAGTATACAGTACAGTGTATATAAGTGCACACTACAGTGTATATAGTACACAGTACAGTGTATATAAGTACACACTACAGTGTATATAGTACACAGTACAGTGTATATAGGTATACAGTACAGTGTATATAAGTACACAGTACAGTGTATATAGTACACAGTACAATGTATATAAGTACACAGTACAGTGTATATATTACACAGTACAGTGTATATAGTACACAGTATAGTGTATATAAGTACACAGTATAGTGTATATAAGTACACAGTACAGTGTATATAAGTACACAGTACACATGTATTAGTTGAGGCAGGGTGAGGGTCTGCTGCCCCCTCGTGTCCACATTTAGCCAGTGCAGTGTTTGTGGACAGCTGTTCACTAGGACTAATAACATACTTACCTGGACAGTAAATATTAGAGGTGCTGTTTGGATGGAACACTTATTAAAATGAAAAAAAGAAGATTCTAAGACACTGTCATATATGTGAAAAATTAAAAAAAACTTTGGTTACATAAACCTAAACATCTATAATAATAATTATTATTATTATTATTATTATTACTATTAAGCCAAACACGTTGGACTCTTTTAATAGGTTTATGTAATCAAACTAATGTAATAAAAGGCTTTTTATTTTTATTTTTTATTTTTTCTAAAAATGACTGGAGGTGGAACAACACAGTTTACTTCTACTTCCTCATACATGTCCATGACGCGCTGATGAGGCGTCTGTGATTGGCTCAGAATGTGTGAAGGAACACTCCCCCCTCCCCTCTGGCTCTGTGTGTGTTTACCATCCCAGAGTAACATCCAGCTAGGTTTGGTGACGTCACTTGTTTTGAAAACGTGCAGTAAAAAAACAGTCTTTATTTCCACAGAGACACATGAACCAGTTTGATCCAACACTTTTTTACAGTTTGTGCAGCAGCTACTGTGGCGCCGTCTGCTCTAGTAGATGCTAATGCTAATGCTACTTCACATTCACTGCCAGGGACGGGTTTAACCGCACATGGGTGACGCTTAAGTCCATGTGACATCAGATGGACCGTCTTTTTCTGGGTCCCTGGTTCCTGTTGGTGTTTAGTGTGAATGCAGTATGCAGCCAGTGGAGGTGATGAACCACTGTTAAAGGAGCATGTGTTGATAAGTCTGGGTGAGCCATCACCATGGTAACGCTGGGTGAGCCATCACCATGGTAACGCTGGGTGAGCCATCACCATGGTAACGCTGGGTGAGCCATCACCATGGTAACGCTGGGTTAACCATCAGATTCCAAAAGGACAAAAGTGGTTTTAGTGGAATGACACCTTTAAAGACGACAGAGCGGTGGCGTTAACCTCTGTAGACATGAAGTGCTTTGAAAGGCTGTTTTGCGCCACCTTATGTCTGATAACTTTGACCAGTATATTTACCTCCAAGGCAAACAGATCAACAGCTGATGCCGTGTCCACCGTTGACACACTGGGAAACTGTCAGGATATTTTTTGTGGATTTCAGTTCAGCTTTTAGTACCATCCTGCCAAAGTCCCACCCATCACCTGTGCTTCCTGACAGACCCCCCCACAGCAGGTGAGGGTGGGGCTCCACACATCCTCCACTGGCACACCCCAGGGCTCTGTGTAATGTAAATCTATTTGACATATCAGAAAAATGAGACCACATGTGTAATCTCTGAGACAATCCAAAGAATTTTTCCTATTTACTGCAAAATGAGAGTTATAGTCACGTAAACATGGCCCAATTCATTTTGGATGGACATTTTTGACTGGTTTGTTGCATTTTACGTTAAATCCAGACATCAGAATGTCCATCCTTATAGATAGGACAACTTTTAAGACCAGTCCACATTTTAGCGTCAAAATGTTTGGTCTATTTACACCAACGCCTGCCACATTTTCCCCTAAAGTTTTGTGTGTAAGTCAGAAGAAGTAGTCTGTCATAATAAATACTACGAACAATGTGTCTCGCATTACATGGAAGCACACGAGGAATGAACAAAAATGACCAAAATGTTCAGAATAATAAAGAAAACAAATGTACACACAGGTTAAAAACGACATGGACACATGTTTTTGACGCCTCTACCACAGCTCACTCTTGTTTGTCAAACATGTATGTGGGTAAGTTTTCAGGTTTGGAACTTTTCCATTTAAAGACATTTGCATTTTTTAAGTCTTAAAGCAGCTCAGTGCTGCTCCTCCAGAGACACTGTCCTGCAGGTGGTTCCTCTTCCAACACAGCTGACGGTTGTTATGGTTCTGCAGGGTTTGATCACAGCTTTATCATTTAAATCAGGTGTGTTTGAAGAGGGGTTCATGGAAAACAGGGGTTCCCAATCTTGCTCCTCCACAGACACTGTCCTGCATATTTTACATTTGTCCTTAAAACAAACCTGATTCAAATGTTAAAGCTGTGATCAAACCCTGCAGAACCATAACGACCGTCAGCTGTGTTAGAAGAGGAAACTTCTAAAACATGCAGGACAGAGGCTCTGGACATACACTGTGGAAGTGTGGGGGGGGCATTTTTAAGAGCAAAGTCACCACACACCTTCACTGCTGCGATAAAATAAAGTGTCACAGATGCTGTTTTGATTTTTATGTTTCCATCATCTGTGTCGACAGCTGAGGCTGCACCTGAACAAACACTGACGCTTCCACACAAACCAACACAATGTTCTGTTCAAACAACACCTTCTGTGACACTGGCTCCAACAGACCTGGAGAGTCCACCATGGACCCCCCCACCCCCACCCACAGCTAGCTGTTCTGCTCCGGCTGCTTCATCATAAGCTCCAAAGGTTTGATTAAGAAAAAAACTGAACCTTTCACTGTAATGGTTAATGTGATATAATGTAAGTTGTTCTGTCGGTTACTTTTGTGCAGCTGAGCTTGTGTTGTTGTTGGATACGTGTGTATCAGTGATGGACGGGCTGACCCGAAAGTGAGCGGGTGCCCGCGGGTGACCGCACTTATGGGTCATTAAAAAATATTTTTAATAATATTCGAGTCGTTTGTCATTTGAGTTAAACATTAAAATAACCTGGTAAATATTCTTCATTAAGTGAATGTCAGTGAAGGTGTTGTACACTGTGGTCAGTATCTACAGTATGGAGAGAGAGAGAGAGAGAGAGAGAGAGAGAGGGAGAGAGGGAGAGAGAGAGAGAGAGAGAGAGAGAGAGAGAGAGAGAGATTTTTTTTTTGATTTTTCAAAAAACGATTTATTTATTTACATTCTAAACACAAAGTAACAGAAAACAGACATTTTCCTTTAACATTTAACAAACTCCAAACAAAGCATATAGCAAAACAAAAATCTTCCTCTGACAGAATGGGACAAAAGGGAAAATAAAAAAGCCGTTTTTTCCTTCATTTGAACATCCCTTAATACAATAGAAACTCAAAATTAAAACATTCAGTTAATGAAGAAAAAAATGCAAAAAATAAAATACAATTACAACTCAAACATGATTTTCCTAATTCAATATTGAACCAAACAATAATTGCCTTTCAATAACGGAACAACAGATATTTTTGTGACACCATATTTTTCCAAACTCCTCCAAGTCCTCCATCATTTTGTAGTATTTGAAATCAACAGTGATTCTGGCTTTTATCATTGCAGTAAACAGTTTTACAATGTTACAGTCCAAACTCTCTTCTCTTTTCTTCTTTCTGCTGATGTAGATGCTCATTTTAGCAGTCCCAAGTATAAAATTCAGCAGCTCACATTTGATCCTGTGCTTCTGTCTGTATTTAAAACCTAGAATAAAAATCTGTTTGGAGAAAAACTCTCCAAACAGACTAAAGAGCCTCTTTAAAAACACGAACAACGTTTCCAGTCTTTGACAGTCCAGGAAACAGTGGAACACAGTCTCCTTACCCTGACAGAATACACACTCCTCAGTCACATTTTCATTTAAAACTGAAATAAAAGCATTGACGGCCACCGCCCCATGTAGTATCCTCCACTGGAGATCACCAACCTTTTTAGTTAACGGTGGTTTGTACAATGCCCTCCATTCAGGACCACTGTCAGGACCCAGACTCAGACGTTCTCTCCACACTGTATTCGCTCGTCCACACAACTTGTTGCTGTTTAAAACCTTTACTAAAAACCGGTACATTTGTTTACCCGAGGAATCCTGCAGGGTAATTGGCTCAGCTGTTAAAAAAGTACCGGGGCTGTTTTTAAAATCAGGGGATAAAACATTAAAAGGAAAATCTAAAACCTGGTCCTGGGGCAGTGTGGATCCTCCACAATATTCACTGATGACCTTCTGCTCGTCCTCCGTCATCTGGTCTGTCCATCTCCTCAGCAGAAGACCAATGGTCCTCACTGAGGAGATGCCCAGAGCAGAGGACAGAGCAGAGGCATCGTCCATGTGTGGACCACACAGGTCCACCACATGCTTCACTAACGTGATTCTTGCTCTTAAAAACTTTAATAAAACTGAGTTTCCTAAAACACTGCCCACATTAAAACGAGTCCCAAAAACAACGGGTTCTTTTAAAATCCAGAGAGGTGAGCCCACTCTCTGGATGTGTTCTTTTTTAAAACTTCCCCAAACCTTAAAAATAGACTGATAAAACCTTGGTAGATCCCCCAGTCGATGTCCCCTCAGGTCCATCAGGAACAGGGACTCTCTTAGTCCCAGACCGCTGCACCGGGTCAGGATGGCGTTGGCGACAGGTCTCCATACCAAATCCACCGGGCCGCTCAGCAGTCTCTGGATAAATTGAAGTCTGAACGTTGCTCCTCTACTGGCCAGGTGGATCAGTCCTTGTCCTCCTTCATCCCAAGGTAGGAACAAGACGCTCTGTGGGACCCAGTGCAGCTTGTCCCAAAAGAAGTCCACCATGATGGCCTGGATTTTCGATAGAAGATCGACTGGAGGATCTACACACGACAGACGATGCCATAGCATTGAAGCTATTAAATTGTTAATAATTAAAACCCGACCTCTAAAAGACAGTTTTGGTAAAATCCATTTCCATTGGTTTAGCCGGCCTTTTACTTTTTCTAAAATATTGTCCCAGTTTTTCCCAATGAATTCATCATTTCCTAAAAATATTCCCAAGTACTTTGTCCCTCCCTTCTTCCATTCCAATCCACCGGGCAACACTAAACTCTGCACCCCCTCCCCTACCATCAGAGCCTCGCTCTTGACCCAATTAACTTTAGCCGATGAGGCTCGGCCAAACCAATGTACACTGTGTTTTAAAAAATCAATATCATCTTGAGTTTTAATTAAAACAATGACATCGTCTGCGTAGGCTGACAGCTTGACGAGCGAATCACAGTGTGGGAGCTTAAAACCAGATAAACCTTGTCTGAGTCTGAGGAGCAAGGGTTCTAAAACCAGAGAGTACAACATTCCTGACAGCGGACACCCCTGGCGCACCCCCCTCTCTACTTTGAAGGGTGCACTCAAACCACCATTAACTTTTAATACACTCTCAACGTCTCTATACAAGGCCTGGATCTTGGCGATGAGACCTGGGCTGAAACCAAACTCTGCCAGCATCCGCCACAGGTACGAGTGTTCAACCCGGTCAAACGCCTTCTCCTGGTCTATGGAAATAAGACCCAGGTCACTGCCCAATGAGCTGGAGAGTTCCAAAACATCCCTAATTAAATATATGTTGTCATTAATCAACCTACCAGGTACACAGTAGGTCTGGTCCACGTGGATGATGTGTTCCATCACCTTCCTCATCCGGTTGGCCAAGACCTTGGAGAGGAGCTTGTAGTCGGTGCAGAGGAGGGCCACAGGCCGCCAGTTTCTGATGTCCTGCAGGTCTCCCTTCTTAGGGAGAAGGGTGATGACGGCCCTCCTGCAGCTCAGAGGCAGCTGACCCTTCTGCAGGCTGTCAGTCAGTACCTCCAACAGATCCCCACCGACCTCTGGCCAAAAGGTCTTATAAAAATCTGCAGGGAGCCCATCCAGACCTGGTGCTTTACCGCTGCACATGGACTGCAGTGCGGTTTGCAGTTCCTGGAGGGAGAGATCTCCCTCCAGCTCTTCCACCAGGTCTGGTGGCACCT
>CM035796.1:47172253-47239753 GCA_020466265.1 Siphamia tubifer
GTATCGATTCGGTGGAATGATCCATCTTCTAGAAGACGTTTGTGTTGAAGCAGAAACTGTTTAAAGATGAAAATATGGAGCAACTTTAGGGATAAAAGGAAGCGTATTCACAGGGAAGTAATGAGTGCAAATTTGGGATATGAATGTGTTTGTGGTTGTAGTTGAGCATCAAATAAATATTAAATCAAACTCTAAAATTAGTCCATTTGTACTGATAATGTGTTGTGTGTTTGATATATGTCAGAATACGAATTGAAAAGTTACCACATCAAAAAATACAATTACGAAATGAAAACTTAGAACAAAAATTACCAAATGATTTAATAAAATGAACAAAAAATACCAAAATACTCAATAAAAATTAATGATCAAAATTTTTAGTACAATGAACAAAACTGACCAAAATATCCAGTAAAATAAACAAACGTAACTAAAATATTCAATAAAATGTACAATATTGACCAAAATATTCAGTAGAAATTACCAAAATATTCAATAAAATGAACAAAAACGACCAAAATATTCAGTAAAATGAACAAAATATTCAATAAAATAAACAAAAATGACCAAAATATTCAGTAAAAGGGACAAAAATGACCAAAATATTCAGAAAAATGAACAAATTATTCAGTAAAAGGGACAAAAATGACCAAAATATTTATTAAAATGAACATAAATTAACAAAGTATTCAGTAAGATATACAAACATGAACAAAATATTCAATAAAATGACCAAAATCTTCATGTATTTATCCTTTCACTCACTTCAGACCGGTCAACTCCAACTCCCACAATGCATCGGGCGCAACTCGTTTCCGGTCTTGCGCCGTTTCTGGAGCGGATTGGAACCCGGAGTCAGGACTCGCTAAATGAAGGGTCTTTAGCAGAAAAGGTAACATGTTTTTCCGCAAACACACCCCCGTTTTGTCGGAAACGGAGCCGCGGGTTGTTAGCCGAGCTGCAGCCGCTTCTCCCGCCGCGCTCTGAGCTTCCGTTTGCCGCCTCTCCGGGTCGGGGCTCGGAGGTAAACGGCACCGACTCCGGTTTGTCTGAGTGCGTCTCCGGTCCATCCGCCATGCCGACTGTTCTTTGTTACATCTGAGCAAACAGCAGCCGCAGATCGGAGTTAAAACCCGGCTAGTGTTTGGAATCCACTCAAATCCCGGATCCCGTCTGGGTCCCGGACTGTGCAGCCGTTAACGGGGAGAAGAGACAAGTAAAAGCCGATCCGTTTGTCCAACATGGACTGAGTCTGAACCGACAACTTCACTAACACTCATGGGTTTGATTAGACTCATATTTGGGTTTGATGAGACTTATATTTGGGTTTGATGAGACTCATATTTGGGTTTGATAAGACTCACATTTGGGTTTGATGAGATTCATATTTGGGTTTGATAAGACTCATATTTCGATTTGATAAGACTCATATTTGGGTTTGATAAGACTCATATTTCGATTTGATAAGACTCATATTTGGGTTTGATTAGACTCACATTTGGGTTTGATTAGACTCATATTTGGGTTTGATGAGACTCATATTTGGGTTTGATTAGACTCATATTTGGGTTTGATGAGACTCATATTTGGGTTTGATGAGACTCATATTTGGGTTTGATGACACTCATTCAATATTTATTTACATAACAAAATCATCATGGAGCAAAAGTTCACACCTCGTAATTGTTTGGAGCTACTTTCTTTCAATAGCGATCAATGCGCTAGCATTGTCACTGCTAACAGCTGTGCACCTGCACATAGCAACCACTAACAGTGACCAACAACTGATGGAACTAGTTTGCTAATTGCTAATTTTGTTCAGTGACAGTTTTGTTATGTAAATAAATCATTCATTTCAACACATACTGTTTTGAGAAGAAACATTTTATTTTGTTGACCCCAGGAAACCTGCCGGGACCACTTTGGCTTTGACCAAAACCGGATCAGAACTGGGCTCACAGGACACTGTGGGGGGTAAGTCAGTGTGGGTGCACCAGAGTAAAGACACTGATGACAAACACATTCATCTGAAAAATTCTGAAATGTCCCTTTAATATAAAATAAAATAACGAAAATAACTTGTTTTCATTTGGAGGTTTGCCTTGATTATGGCAGAACACACTCCTGATGAGTTCATCTGTGAGTATAGATCCACATCACACTGGGTCAAGGGTCAAGGTCAGCCTGGAGCACAGGTGTGTTAACTGCTGTGTGTGTGTGTGTGTGTGTGTGTGTGTTTCAGGGTGTGAAGACTGTGGTCAGTATCATGACTCAGAGTGTCCAGAACTGGGACCACTAGTGACCGTCCAGGACTCATTTGTCCTCAGCAGAGCACGGTGAGTTTAGCTGCACCAGTTCAACTATAACTGCACCAGTTCAACTATAACTGCACCAGTTCAACTATAACTGCACCGGGTTAACTGTAACTGCACCAGTTTAACAGTAACTTCACCAGTTCAACTGTAACTGCACCAGTTCAACTGTAACTGCACCAGTTCAACTATAACTGCACCAGTTCAACTATAACTGCACCAGGTTAACTGTAACTGCACCAGTTCAACTGTAACTGCACCAGTTCAACTGTAACTGCACCAGTTCAACTATAACTGCACCAGTTCAATTGTAACTGCACCAGTTCAACTATAGTTGCACCGGTTTAACAGTAACTGCACCAGTTCAACTGCAACTGCACCAGTTCAACTATAGCTGCACCAGTTTAACAGTAACTGCACCAGTTCAACTATAACTGCACCAGTTTGACAGTAACTGCACCAGTTCGACTGTAACTGCACCCATTTAACTGTACCTGCACCAGTTCAATTGCAACTGCACCAGTTCAACTATAGCTGCACCAGTTTAACAGTAACTGCACCAGTTCAACTATAACTGCACCAGTTTGACAGTAACTGCACCAGTTCGACTGTAACTGCACCCATTTAACTGTACCTGCACCAGTTAAACTGTAACTGCACCAGTTCAATTGCAACTGCACCAGTTCAACTATAGCTGCACCAGTTTAACAGTAACTGCACCAGTTCAACTATAACTGCACCAGTTCAACTATAACTGCACCGGGTTAACTGTAACTGCACCAGTTCAACTATAACTGCACCAGTTCAACTATAACTGCACCGGGTTAACTGTAACTGCACCAGTTTAACAGTAACTTCACCAGTTCAACTGTAACTTCACCAGTTCAACTGTAACTGCACCAGTTCAACTGTAACTGCACCAGTTCAACTGTAACTGCACCAGTTCAACTATAACTGCACCAGTTCAACTATAACTGCACCAGGTTAACTGTAACTGCACCAGTTCAATTGTAACTGCACCAGTTCAACTATAGCTGCACCAGTTTAACAGTAACTGCACCAGTTCAACTGCAACTGCACCAGTTCAACTATAACTGCACCGGGTTAACTGTAACTTCACCAGTTCAACTGTAACTGCACCAGTTCAACTATAACTGCACCAGTTTAACAGTAACTGCACCAGTTTAACTGTAACTGTACCGGTTTAACTGTAACTGCACCAGTTCAACTATAACTGCACCAGTTTAACAGTAACTGCACCAGTTTAACTGTAACTGTACCGGTTTAACTGTAACTGCACCAGTTCAATTGCAACTGCACCAGTTCAACTATAGCTGCACCAGTTTAACAGTAACTGCACCAGTTCAACTATAACTGCACCAGTTTGACAGTAACTGCACCAGTTTAACTGTAACTGTACCGGTTTAACTGTAACTGCACCAGTTTAACTGTAACTGTACCGGTTTAACTGTAACTGCACCAGTTTGACAGTAACTGCACCAGTTTAACTGTAACTGTACCGGTTTAACTGTAACTGCACCAGTTTAACTGTAACTGTACCGGTTTAACTGTAACTGCACCAGTTTAACAGTAACTGCACCAGTTTAACTGTAACTGTACCGGTTTAACTGTAACTGCACCAGTTTAACAGTAACTGCACCAGTTTAACTGTACCGGTTTAACTGTAACTGCACCAGTTTAACAGTAACTGCACCAGTTTAACTGTAACTGCACCGGTTTAACTGTAACTGCACCGGTTTAACTGTAACTGCACCAGTTTAACTGTAACTGCACCAGTTCAACTGTAACTGCACCAGTTCAACTGTAACTGCACCAGTTCAACTGTAACTGCACCAGTTCAACTATAACTGCACCAGTTCAACTATAACTGCACCGGGTTAACTGTAACTGCACCAGTTTAACAGTAACTTCACCAGTTCAACTGTAACTGCACCAGTTCAACTGTAACTGCACCAGTTCAACTATAACTGCACCAGTTCAACTATAACTGCACCAGGTTAACTGTAACTGCACCAGTTCAACTATAACTGCACCAGTTCAACTATAACTGCACCAGTTCAATTGTAACTGCACCAGTTCAACTATAGCTGCACCAGTTTAACAGTAACTGCACCAGTTCAACTGCAACTGCACCAGTTCAACTATAGCTGCACCAGTTTAACAGTAACTGCACCAGTTCAACTATAACTGCACCAGTTTGACAGTAACTGCACCAGTTCGACTGTAACTGCACCCATTTAACTGTACCTGCACCAGTTCAACTGTAACTGCACCAGTTCAATTGCAACTGCACCAGTTCAACTATAGCTGCACCAGTTTAACAGTAACTGCACCAGTTCAACTATAACTGCACCAGTTCAACTATAACTGCACCGGGTTAACAGTAACTGCACCAGTTCAACTATAACTGCACCAGTTCAACTATAACTGCACCGGGTTAACTGTAACTGCACCAGTTTAACAGTAACTTCACCAGTTCAACTGTAACTGCACCAGTTCAACTATAACTGCACCGGGTTAACTGTAACTTCACCAGTTCAACTGTAACTGCACCAGTTCAACTATAACTGCACCAGTTTAACAGTAACTGCACCAGTTTAACTGTAACTGTACCGGTTTAACTGTAACTGCACCAGTTCAATTGCAACTGCACCAGTTCAACTATAGCTGCACCAGTTTAACAGTAACTGCACCAGTTCAACTATAACTGCACCAGTTTGACAGTAACTGCACCAGTTTAACTGTAACTGTACCGGTTTAACTGTAACTGCACCAGTGTAACTGTACCGGTTTAACTGTAACTGCACCAGTTTAACAGTAACTGCACCAGTTTAACTGTAACTGTACCGGTTTAACTGTAACTGCACCAGTTTATCAGTAACTGCACCAGTTTAACTGTAACTGTACCGGTTTAACTGTAACTGCACCAGTTTAACAGTAACTGCACCAGTTTAACTGTAACTGCACCGGTTTAACTGTAACTGCACCAGTTTATCAGTAACTGCACCAGTTTAACTGTAACTGCACCAGTTTAACAGTAACTGCACCAGTTCAACTGTAACTGCACCAGTTTAACAGTAACTGCACCAGTTCAACTGTAACTGCACCAGTTTAACAGTAACTGCACCAGTTCATATTTATTTTCTTTACATCAGGTCGTCTCTACCCAACAGTTTGGAGATCAGGCAGGTGTCCTCGGGGGTGGAGGGGGTCTACGTCCAGCGCCGTCTGGTCAAGAGGACCCGATTCGGCCCGTTTGAAGCCAAGAGGGTGACCCATCTGGAGCGAAAAGGAGCGTTTCCTCTGAAGGTTGAGTTGATGAGTGTGAAAAACCAAACACACAAACTCTGCATCATCTGAAGTTATTTAAAGTGTAACTGCTGCAGTGTTTGGGACAGTGACAAAAACACACCAGGACACTGTGGAAGTGGGCGGGGCAAAGAGCAGCACAGGGTAGTCGGTGAGAGAGGAGGGAAGGATAAGCATGAACTGTTAGCAGCTTTAGCAGTTAGCCTTTACATAAATATCAGTACTTTATACTATTTACATTTATATAAATATTTGTACTTTATACTATTTACATTTATATAAATATCAGTACTTTATACTTCTACATTTATATAATATTTGTACTTTATACTTCTACATTTATATAATATTTGTACTTTATACTTCTACATGTATATAAATATTTGTACTTTATACTTCCACATGTATATAAATATTTGTACTTTATACTTCTACATGTATATAAATATTTGTACTTTATACTTCTACATGTATATAAATATCTTCTGCAGATCTTCCAGAAGGATGGAGTAATCGTGTGTTTCGACACCAGCAGTGAGGAGGACTGTAATTGGATGATGCTGGTGCGACCCGCCACTGACCACACCCACCAGAACCTGACGGCCTATCAGCAGGACGATGAGGTGTACTTCAACACGTCCCAGGTACCTGCGCCAAAGGCTGCGTCAGGAACAAAACACCTCAAATAATTCCACATTAGTCTGTTTTATAGATGAACTAGTTTAAATGGAGTAAAGTGTGTTAACATGGAAGTGATTAGGACACGTGTTTATCACTGATATGAAACTATTTTAAACTAGATTTGAACAAAACATTAAAACAATTTTCAAAATAAATATTAAAATAAATACATAATATTTAAACAAATTTTTAATGAAATAATAAATCCATAAAAATGTGAGAATTTTCTAGAGATAAATAAAAAAAAACTATATGTAATAAAATAAAAGTTAATTAAAACAAAAAAGAAAGAAAGATTACTAAATGTTTTTAAATAAATAAAAATACAAATAATTAAAAAAATTAATAAAATTTTTTTTTGATTACAAATAAAAATAGATTTAAAAAGACATGAAATAGTGTTTTAATAAAAATCATTAATGTTTATCGTCAGTTTAACGTGTCTTTTGTTTCTTGGTCCAGGACGTCCTACCAGGGACAGAACTGCGGGTTTGGTACGGCGCCTTCTACGCCAAGAAGATGGACAAGCCCATGCTCAAACCACCACTGCAGCCGCCGCCAGGTTGACTCCGCCCCCATGATGACTCCGCCCCCAGGAGTAAAGCCTTAAACCTGAACATTTTTTATTTTTTCCTTCAGATCTTCTTTCAGTTTCTGCAAAGTTCGAGGCGTCAGAGAAACTGGCATCGTCAGCGTTGGAAGAAAATGATACGAGTAGGTTCGAAAAAACTGATTGTGAAGGTTAAAGGTTAAAGGTTATTTTAGATTTACCTGTAGATGAATGTGTTTTCCAGAAAAAATTATTTAATTTAGCAACTAATTATTACAGGGTATTGTCCATGTTATATATAATTAAATAAATACACTTAATAAATAAATAAATAGTTGATCAATAAATAAATACACTTAAATAAACTTAAATCAACATAAATAAATGTAAATAAATAAACGTAAATAACTAAATGAATACACTTAAATAAATAAATAAATAGTTAATAAATAAACAAATACAGTTAATAAATAAATACACTTAAATAAACTTAAATCAACGTAAATAAATGTAAATAAATAAACGTAAATAACTAAATGAATACACTTAAATAAATAAATAAATAGTTAATAAATAAACAAATACAGTTAATAAATAAATGCACTTAAATAAATAAACATAAATAAATCCAGGGACATCGGGCGTTTTTTCCATCATTAGTAACTTTTGCGTCTGTAACTTAAGGCGACATCATCTGCCACATCTCGGAAGTGAAAACCCTGACGACGCTCCCCCTGCACCCCCTCTTGCCCCCAGAGGAGGCGCTGCTGAGCCCCGAGGAGGCGCTGGAGGCGGCACCGCTGGGCCCCAAGCGAAGCCAGGGCAGAGGGCGAAGGGCCAAGGGGCGGCGCCCGGCCACCGCTGCCGGAAAAAACAGAGGTCAGACACCATTAGCATTAGCATTAGCATTACCATTAGCTGACTTCAGTATTCATGAGTTTTATTTAAGAATTTAATTTTTTTTTCCATTTCTGGTCAGTTTCAGTGTTTGGTTTAGATTTTTTGGGGGAGAATTTGTGAAATTAATGGAATTCTGAAAAAATTCATCTTAACATTGATTTTTTTTTTTTTTTCCAAATCCGTGACTGGTTTAATTATTCTTCTTCTAAATTTTCTAAAATATTTTTCATGCTCTGACTAAAAAGTCAGTCATTTTAGTTCAAAGGTCACATATAAAGTAAACTGAACCAGACCAGTAGAATAATAATAAACTATACTTCCATCCATCAGTTGAAGTAAATGTAAGCGTGTGTTTGTCTCTTGTCGCTGTAGTTGTTTCTGGTGAAAGGAAGAAATATCTGCTGTTCACTTCATATATGACCCACCACCAGTAAACCAGGCATAAGTGTGTGTAAATCCAAACAGAGTTATGTGTGTATCTTGGTAGAGTGGAAACTAAGGTTTAAGATGGTGAAAAAAATGATGTTTCTATCACAAGTAGAACCAAAGTTATGGTCATTTTAATATCCACATTTGGACATATTTTACAATTTGCATATTTTTAGATATTGTCCGTTAAAGTTTTGGACTGTTTTGGGGTAGGAAGTCCTTAGCAACGCATAATAATTTGTATCCGATTGACACAAATTGTTGACAGATGTTAAAGGACACTCTGATGGACATGTCACAGAAGTTTTATATATTATAATAATAGGACAGAAGTGTGACGTATTATAATCATTTGGCTTACACCATTGGACAGAACATTCAATATAAGCTTTTACCTCGTACCAAACACTTGGGTGTTTACCCACGGAACAGAGATCGTTTTGTTCGGCGAAAAGAGGTGGAAGTCGTCTTTGTCTTTGCTCAGCAATACCTGAACTTTTGTCACCGCTTAAATAATTGACTCAATAAACACCTTTATTGATTGGATTTCAATGTAATGACCACAGGAAGTGAACATAGAGGTGTTAAGGTACCGTTTTTTGATAAGGTGTAAACACTAATAACAAATCACCTTCCAGCCTAAATTTGGCTGTAGCTCTGAACGGCTCAGCGCCACTTATGCCTGGTTTCGTGGTGGCGGGTCACATATGTGAATCTGTTTGTCACTGTTTGTGGACTGAGTCACTTCTATTAAAGCTCCTCCCATTTTTTGTGACTGAGGCACTTTCCCCGTTGCCATGGAAACCGGCCTGAAGTTACACACGCAGACACACAGAGCTGATGGCTCGTGCTCTAGCGATGACATCACCCACTGATAAAAAGTCAGATTTTGGTCTTTTCAGGGTGGATTTACTGAGTTCTCTATCGACAACCGTAAATCACACCCTCATGACAATCACATCCTAAAGACACCACAAAAATGACTGTTTGAAAGTTTAAATGAAGTCTGTGCCACAAAGTATGAAGAAGCAGGAGTTTTTTGTTGGTCCCATTAAGAATGAATGGGGTTTTATTTTAATCTGACTCAGGGCTACAGAACACTACCTGTGGATGTGCTTGTCCAGGGGGGGGTACCACAGTAACCATGGGCTTCTGCACTGGTACTATTTCTGTACCCACCAGTGGAACCATCTGATAGATCAAACTGTTGACAAACCTGGTCAGAAAAAGAAAGAAAACATCATTTATTAACAAACTCTTCCACAGTCGTCCTCTGTTCATCTGTTAATGAATGAACATGTGGAAGAAAAAACACTGGAAATAGTCCAGTCCATAGACAAACCACTGGAAATAGTCCAATCTGCAGGCAAAAAACACTGGAAATAGTCCAATCCGCAGGCAAAAAAAAAAAAAAAAAAAAAAAAAAAACCCACTGGAAATAGTCCAGTCCACAGGCGAAACACTGGAAATAGTCCAGTCCATAGACGGAAAAAAAAAACAAAACAAACAAAACACTGGAAATAGTCCAGTCCATAGACGGAAAAAACACTGGAAATAGTCCAGTCCATAGATGAAAAAACACTGGAAATAGTCCAGTCCATAGATGAAAAAACACCGGAAATAGTCCAGTCCATAGACGAAAAAACAAAAAAAACAAAACAAAACAAAAAAAACCCACTGGAAATAGTCCAGTCCATAGACGAAAAACACTGGAAATAGTCCAGTCCATAGACAAACCACTGGAAGTAGTCCAGTCCGCAGGAAAAAACACTGGAAATACCATAATTTCCGGACTATAGAGCGCACCTGATTATTAGCCGCACCCACCTCATTCTAAGAGGAAAACCGATTTTGTACATACACAAGCCGCACCTGTATATAAGCCGCATGTGCCCACATTAAAACATGTAACACAAACACAAAATTAACCCAAACCCGACTTCAAGTCCCACCAATGAAACTAAATGTCCTTCATTAAAGTCCACAGTCCAAAAATCACAGCCGGCAAAATGAACGGAAAATGATACTTAAGGTTTGATGCAGACCTGCAGAGTCCGGGTCCCGTTGAAAGTAATCCAAGGAAAAAAAAGTGTATATTTCCAAAGGTAAGGGAGGGAAAAATATATATCCACTATTGTCCGCCGCGTCCACAAACAGGTGGCTGGTCGCCGCCTCGCCTCATCTATCGCAGAGTCTGCGATAACTTTAATCTTTGGCAGAGAGTTCAGGTCAAACTCCTCCGTGCCAACGTGCAAAAATAATCCACAGGGTCTGGTCGAGCCTCTGTCTTCTCTCACACACCGCCGCGGGTTTTTCTTTAAGCAACTTTTTACCCCCTCTTCACCTTTTTTTTGTCTGTCCCTCACCTTTACCGGTCCCCACTTAAACCCGTCACCCCACGTTTGTTCCGCCCCTCCTTTTTCATTCAGTCTTCCTCGACGCATATATTCCACCGGTCTAAATCTGACCTTTTCTACTCGAGCGCCGCTGGCGGCCGTTAGAAAAATGACATAAATTGGCCGCATCACTGAATAAGCCGCAAGGTTGAAAGTTTGGGAAAAAAGTAGCGGCTTATAGTCCGGAATTTACGGTAGTCCAGTCCGCAGGCGAAACACTGGAAATAGTCCAGTCCGCAGGCGAAACACTGTTAGGTATCCCAGGGTCCATATGGACTGGACTATTTCCACACGCTGCCATTGTTGTGTATTTGAACACACTACACTGCCGTGGCTTGTGCTTTACGTCACACCAGACACAACACCACCAGGTAGTCCCACCCACCCACACTGATTGGCTCCTTTGTTTTGAAGTAGATTTGATCCTCATGCTACTCAGATGGTTGTGTGAGTGTAGTGTAACGCAGCCAGATGACGTAAGTCAGATTAGTTTTATTTGGCATAATAATGCGAAATATGTACGACATATTGGAATTCTGAGACCACATATATAATCTCTGGGCAGGTCTGAAGAATTTTTTTATTTCCTGCAAAACGCTATGACGTATCGTTTGGAAGTTATAGTCATGTAAACATGGCCCAATACATTTTGAATGGACATTTTTAACAGTTTTTTCGGATTCTATATAAAATCTATACATCACAATGTCAATCCTGACAGATAGCACATGTTTCGAGACCAGTCCGCACATTTTAGCGTCAAAATGTTTGGTCTATTTACAGCAGTGTGGGCCGAATTTTTTTCCCAAAGTGTTTGTGTTTGTGTCAGAATAATAATAAATATGACGAACAATATACCCATGTGCCTTGCATTACATGCAAAAACACAGGGAATAATAGGAAAAAACTAAGTCAAATTCCATCATGAAAATGTTTATATCATTTAAATGACGAAAGTGTTCAACAAAATTCAACATAAACAAATAAAATAATAAAAAAAAAAGACAAAAAAAACAAAATCAAACAGATTAATAATCAACAAAATGACAAAAATAATCAATAAAATGTCAACCTCATCCATCAAAGTCAATGGGCGGGGCTAAACTCCACCAGGAGTGTCGGAGCCAGATCAGTTGTTAATAAAGATTAGTTTCCTAAAGTTTCCAAACAAACGTAGAGGTTAAATATAAAGCACAAACCTGTTTGTGTTTTGTGCAACGTGTCTGGATTAAAAGAACAGAACAGAAGAAGAAACTATGAAAGGAAACAAAACGTTTTAAATAAATACGGACTTTGACCCGTGACTTTATCTGACCTTTTAATTTTGTCCCAGAATGAATTGAACTTTGACACCTGTAATGTCGTTTGTCATCTGTTCTGACTCCGCCCCTCCTGTGTTTGACTCTAGCTGACGCCAAGCTTTCGGTGGATGCCTCTAACCTGGTGGTTTCCATGGAAACGGCGGCGGCGGTGGTGGGCGGCGGCCTCCTGGCTGGTGTCGCAGACGGACCTAAACTGAAGAGACACAAAGCTCGAGAGCACAAGAGGGTTTACCGCTGCTCGCTGTGTAACAAGGTGTTCCAGAACAGCAGTAACCTCAACAGACACATACGTTCCCACGGTAACCACATCAGCTGATGCTGTTTACATCAGAGTTTTTATTCCTGGTTAATTCACAATAAAGGTTCATTCCTTTTTAAACACATAGTTACTGGAAGGAGAGAGAGAGGATGTGTTTGTTTGTTTGTTTGTTTGTATTTGTTAGATCTCATTACATTTTGGTGAATGTAGGTCAAAGGTCAAGATCATAATCACCATTTCTTCTTTTTTTCACCAATTTGTTTATTTTTGTAAATGTTCTTGATTACTCTGAGTTTTTTAAAAAAAAGTGTCCTTTTTTGTTGTTCATTTCATTTCTTATTTTATAAATTTTACTACATATTTTGTTCACTTTATTTCTTAATTGTTGATTTTTTATTAATTGTCTTGATTGTTTTGTGATAGGAGAGAGGGGTATTGTGTGTTGGAGTCAGTTTGTTTGTTTGTTTGTTTGTTTGTCAGCAGCTTTACACAGAAACTTCTGGACCAATTTATCGTACATTTTCAGTAAAGGTGTGAGGGAGTCCAGAATAGATCTCATTACAGTTTGGTGAATATAGGTCAAAGGTCAAGGTCATAAATGCCATACTTCCTCCATATTTTCTTTATTTTTTTCACCAGTTTGTTTATTTTTGTGAATTTTCTTGATTACTTTGTGAATTTAAAAAGTGTTCTTCTCTTTCAGATTTTGTTCTTTTCTTTGTTCATTTTATTTCTTACTTTGTAACTTTTACTCCATATTTTGTGAATTATTACCCTGCCCCCCTGATAGGCAGGGTTCCTGCAGGGTCTAAAAAAAGGCTTCAAAAGTCTAAAATTCAGAAACTTAAATTTTAGGTTTTAAAATGTCTTAAAAACACCCATATTTTCATCCCAGGTCTAAAATGTTATTAACTCAAGTCTTACATTGTTTTACGTCGTGAGACAAGTGTCTTTAGTAGAAAAAAATGCCTGATGCTTTACTGTTTCTACTGTCGGCTGATGAAAACTAATTATTTGGTGGCTCAGTGTGTCCGTACCTTCCATATGAACGAGGAAAAGTCACAACATTTAATGAAGAAAAAATAAAAGATAAACAGGACTTTGATCAACACAAAAAAATGAAATGGGTCAAATTCACCCTTAACATAACACGAGGGTTAATCTACATTTATTTCCTGTTTGTTTGTTTTTATTTATCTCAGGTGATAAGCTGTTCAAATGTGATGAATGTGACAAGTTGTTCAGCCGCAAAGAAAGTCTGAAACAGCACATCTCCTACAAGCACAGCAAGAACATGGTGAGTTTTTATTCCTCTTTAATCCAGAATAAAGTTTCATTCCTCTTTCAGATGAACCATATAAACACCTGATTCCAGTTAAAAATAATAATTCACTATTTAACCTGAATTCAGAATAAAGTCCCTGGTTTATTCTGACCTTAATTCAATAGTTCCTCCTTCATTCCTCTGTAACATTATGCCTGTCGTTCTGCACATGCTCCAGGTCTCGTCACCATGACAATGCACATATGTGACCCACCACCACAAAACCAGGCATAAGTGTGTGTAAATCCAAACAGAGTTATGTGTGTATCTTGGTAGAGTAGAAACTAAGGTTTAAGATGGTGAAAAAATGATGTTTCTATCACAAGTAGAACCAAAGTTATGGTCATTTTAATATCCACATTTGGACATATTTTACAATTTGCATATTTTTAGATATTGTCCGTTAAAGTTTTGGACTGTTTTGGGGTAGGAAGTCCTTAGCAACGCATAATAATTTGTATCCGATTGACAGAAATTGTTGACAGATGTTAAAGGACACTCTGATGGACATGTCACAGAAGTTTTATATATTATAATAATAGGACAGAAGTGTGACGTATTATAATCATTTGGCTTACACCATTGGACAGAACATTCAATATAAGCTTTTACCTCGTACCAAACACTTGGGTGTTTACCCACGGAACGGAGATCGTTTTGTTCGGCGAAAAGAGGTGGAAGTCGTCTTTGTCTTTGCTCAGCAATACCTGAACTTTTGTCACCGCTTAAATAATTGACTCAATAAACACCTTTATTGATTGGATTTCAATGTAATGACCACAGGAAGTGAACATAGAGGTGTTAAGGTACCGTTTTTTGATAAGGTGTAAACACTAATAACAAATCACCTTCCAGCCTAAATTTGGCTGTAGCTCTGAACGGCTCAGCGCCACTTATGCCTGGTTTCGTGGTGGCGGGTCATATATTTGGTTTTAATGACTCACAAACATCACATGTTGTATCTGGTCTAAGTTGTTGATAGTTCAAACAAACACAAAACAACAAAACAGGAAGTGGACGTCATGTAAATAAACTATCATATATATATATATATATATATATATATATATATATGTATATTAAAACATGAACTAACCAGCGCTGAAGTCATTTGTTTTCTCATTTATCTGATTAAAGTCTGGACGAATGAACACATTTAATGTCTGAAGAAGAGACGTTCTAAACAAAAGTGTAGAACAGTGTTATAAGTTATAAAATCACATTCTGCGTTAAAACGTGCTGTTGTGAACGTGTCCTCAGTGTGTTTCTGTTTCCTTTCAGCCTGATCTGGAATATAAATACAAATGCAACACCTGTGAGAAATCCTTTCGCCTGGAAAATGCCTTAATGTTTCACAACTGCAGGACGGGTAGGTAATATGGGTGTGACGAGACACTCAGCTCACGAGACGAGACACAAGATTGGGTCACAAGATGGAGATGAGATTTTAATAAAACTAAATTACAAATGATATGAACGGACAACAGACTTTTATTGAACTGAGTTAACTGTGTAAGTGTTAACTTTTAATGAACTTATTCCTCTACAAATTTGAAACTAAAATAAAATGTTCTAAAAGTTAAAATAAAATAAATAAAAGTAAAGTATTTTTTCAAGTACAGACAATATGTGTAAATCAAAAAGTTCTTCTCTGTCAGAGCCTGACCAAGTATCTCTTCTTCCTCTACGAAGTGAAGCTAAAATAAAATAAATATTAGATTTTTATCCTTTTTCTAAATCAAATGTGGAAGTTGTGCTCATATTAGCCGCGATGTACGGCAGTGTTTGCACCTGGGGGTGCACACCTGGTGCCCCCAACATGAGGAAACAGCTGCGTAGTGAGGAGTGCGTCGCTGGTGAGAATGGCTTACAGAAACAGAGAGCGAGGGAGAGAGAGAGAGAGAGAGAGAGAGAGAGAGAAAGACAATGGGAGAGAGAGAGAGAGAGAGAGGGAGAGAGAAAGATGGAGAGAGAGAGAGAAAGATGGAGAGAGACAGCGAGAGAGAGAGAGAGAGAGAGAAAGCAACCAGACTCAGCCCAGCAATACTTTCCTAACAAAGTTCTCCATCAATCAGGCTGTAAAACAAAGCAAGAGCAACTATCTGGAACATTGGAACGAACAAATCAAAACTCAAAACAAACTAGAAGTCTATGGGGCCCTAAAAACAAATTATGAATGTAAAGAATATCTCTCTACTGTCAGAGATAGAAAGCAGCGACAGATCGTCACCAAGTACAGCCTCAGTGACCACAGTCTGGACATAGAAAAGGGGAGACACAAAAAGTCCTGGTCGCCAAAAGAGCAACGGATATGTGGTCACTGCACGACAGACGAGGTGGAGACAGAGGTGCACTTTCTCCTGAAATGCCCAAAGTATGAGTCAGAACCAAGGGCATTTTTCAAGGAGCTGGAGCTCTGGATCCCAGAGTTCCAGGACCTAGAGGAGGCAGATCAGCTGCAGGTGGTTCTGGGAGGAGGTTCCGGACCAGTAGCCAGATCTGCAGCCAGGTACATCCTGTTGTGTCACAACCTGAGAGACAGTGGGTGAAGCTACAGGGTGTTATGACACCGTTATTGATCATATTGATCATACTGACCATGGTGAGGGATGTACGTGTGTGTATAAATATAGATATGTGTATATATGTGTGTATATATGTACATATACACATGTACGTGTATGTATGTGTGTATATATGTACATATACACATGTACGTGTATGTATGTGTGTATATATGTACATATACACATGTACGTGTATGTATGTGTGTATATATGTACATATACACATGTACATGTAGGTATGTGTGTATATATGTACATATACACATGTACGTGTAGGTATGTGTGTATATATGTACATATACACATGTACGTGTATGTATGTGTGTATATATGTACATATACACATGTACATGTAGGTATGTGTGTATATATGTACATATACACATGTACGTGTATGTATGTGTGTATATATGTACATATACACATGTACGTGTATGTATGTGTGTATATATGTACATATACACATGTACGTGTAGGTATGTGTGTATATATGTACATATACACATGTACGTGTAGGTATGTGTGTGGGTATATGCGTGTGTGTACATATATATGGATATTTAACTACAGTAGCCATTTTAAATGTGCAATATATTATTGTACTCAGCACACAACGGCACATTTCCTCACCGGTCTACAAAGTTGTTTTCTATTTCTATTTTTATCTGTATTCTATTTCACTTGTTATTTATATAATTATTACTACTTTTTAATTTTATATTGTCTATATCCTGTGATACTTGTTTTTCTGTTCTCTGCGCTTTGGCAATATTAATGTAAACATTTTTCATGCCAATAAAGCACCTTTTGATTTGATTTGATTTGAGAAAGATGGAGAGAGAGAGAAAGACGGAGAGAGAGAGAGAGAAAGACGGAGAGAGAGAGAGAAAGACGGAGAGAGAGAGAGAAAGACAGAGAGAGAGAGAGAAAGACGGAGAGAGAGAGAGAAAGACGGAGAGAGAGAGAGAAAGACAGAGAGAGAGAGAGAAAGACGGAGAGAGAGAGAGAAAGACAGAGAGAGAGAGAGAAAGACAGAGAGAGAGAGAGAAAGACAGCGAGAGAGAGAGAGAGAAAGACGGAGAGAGAGCCCACTGGAGCAGGAGATCATGGAGAGTTTAATGTCTCACAGTCACAGTCTGCTGCCAAACAAAACATTTGAAAGTGGCGGAGGCGTCTTCGATAGTTTTCCGACGTCATTTTTTTGACTGCTGCTGGATGACAAATCTGGCGAGACAAAAATTTTACGCGATGACAAATCTCACCAAATTATATCTGGCAAGATCTCGTCACATGAGATCTCGTCACATGAGATCTCATCACACTTGTAGTAGGTAACCATGGTAACACGCAGCTTAATTTACATCTAAACGTTTGTTTGTTTGTTTATCAGTTGTTTGTTTATGTTTGTGTCCAGATGATAAGACGTTCCAGTGCGACATCTGCTCGCGCTTCTTCTCCACCAACAGTAACCTTTCCAAACACAAGAAGAAGCACGGAGACAAACTCTACTCCTGTCAAATCTGCAACAAGATGTTTTACCGAAAAGACGTGATGCAGGAGCATCACAGGAGACACGGCGTGGGTGGGTTTAACCCCAAACATACTTTATTATTAGTCTGGACTTCATTTACAACACAATAGGAAACAAAAGAAAATATGGAATAGAAGTTCTTAATTCATCCTAGAAATGAATGAAAGAATGATTTGATTTATTTCAAACATGTGCAAAGTGCAACAATAATCAATACAGCAATAATAATAATAATAACAATGACATGTCCGAAAAGGAGTAGGATGAAGCATAAGTTTATTTAATTCTACCTCTTCTTCACTTCCCCAATAACCTAAATTCATCTTATAGTAATATAGTGCATAGTACAAAAATGATGATAATAATAAAAATAATAACAATAATAACAATACCAATAATCAATAACTGAAGTACTAAACATAGACATATATACAAAAAACAAAAAAAACAACTAAAAACAAATGAGCAGATAGTAAAGTAGGTAACAAATAGTTTTTTTTGTTGTTTATTGTTTTCTTTTTTCCTTCCTTCCTTCTTCTTCTTTTCCCTTTGTTCTTCCCTTTTTTTTCTTCCCTTTTTTTTCTTTCCTTTTTCTAAGTTGTCTGCATTTTGCTATTATTTTTTATTTTATTTTTCTATTCATTCACTTATTGTATTTATTTATTTATTTATTATATCTTTTTAAGCCCACAGAGGGGGAGTCAACAGTACTTCAGATCAGTGCAGACATATACTAGACTATTTAGTGCATGTGTGTGATCAAACTGTTTGTTAACAACAGCATCATTCACATATGAAGTTAAAACTGACAAAACAAATAAAGTGTAATGACATTTGAAAACGTGTTGAGTGAATGTTGAAAATGAACCATGGAGTCGAGTGACTAAAAACTGTCACATTTTGAGCTCAGACTTATTTTGGAAACTGGATCCAACCAGGATTTAAGACTTTTCTTTTCCTTCATCATTAACATTTCGTTAGTTTGTTTCCAGAAGCTTCTAACTACAGCTGTGACCTTTGCCCAAAAATCATATTAGAATTTAATTTGAAAATGTACTTAGATATTTTAATTATATTTGGATATTTATTCATAATATTACTTTGAAAATACCTCACAAACACCTCTGCATCAAAATTAAATATTATATTTAGTCCACCAGGGGGCAGTATTTAGTCTAATATTCTCACGTGTTTCCAACCATTACTGATTAAACATGCAGTGGCAGTAATGAACATTATTATCAGCTGATACTTTTAACGTTGCATAATCCACAAACATCTTTTGTCTTGTTGCCTTGTGTGTGTGAAACACTGTTCCTTGGTTTTCCTGATTGCCTGTTACTGATGAAAGCCTCTAAAATGGACGTTCATCTATAGTCTGTCCGTCCATGGGGGTGGATCTGTCCTTCAGTGTGGTTCTCGTCAAGATTCCTTATTTTTTGCCTCTGGGTTTTGGAATTTTTCTGCCGAGAAGGAGGGTCCGAGGACAGGGGGAGGGTCCAAGGACAGGGGGAGGGTCCAAGGACAGGGGGAGGGTCTAAGGACAGGGGGAGGGTCCAAGGACAGGGGGAGGGTCTAAGGACAGGGGGAGGGTCCAAGGACAGGGGGAGGGTCCAAGGACAGGGGGAGGGTCCAAGGACAGGGGGAGGGTCTAAGGACAGGGGGAGGGTCCAAGGACAGGGGGAGGGTCTAAGGACAGGGGGAGGGTCCAAGGACAGGGGGAGGGTCTAAGGACAGGGGGAGGGTCCAAGGACAGGGGGAGGGTCTAAGGACAGGGGATATCTGTAGTTGATTGTGTTTTTGTAAAGTCCTGTGAGATGACTTTGTTGTGATTTGGGGCTTTATAAATTAAATATAATTAATTAATTAAACTGTTAGCCTCATTGACAATCAAAATCAATCAATGAAATTGTATTTATATTGCACCTTACAACACTAAAAACACTATAAAACAAAGATAAAACCAGTTCTAAAACCAAAGCAACAACATAAAACAAACACATACAGAAGACTACATGTCAAATAATAATTTTAACTAAGATTTAAAAACAGCTGTAGCTCAGTTGTTAATTGTAGTTGTGTTGGAAGAACATTCCACAGCCTTGGTCCAAAAACTGCAAAAGATCGATCAGAATATTTTTTATATTTGGATTTGGGGACAACCAAACAGATGTGATCAGAAGAGGTCAGGGTCAGGATTTATGGATTTTGATAAGATAAGTGGGCTAGGGCGGGGCTAGACCATAGGTAGGGCGGGGCTAGACCATAGATAGGGCGGGGCTAGACCATAGATAGGGCGGGGCTAGATCATAGGTAGGGCGGGGCTAGACCATAGATAGGGCGGGGCTAGACCATAGATAGGGCGGGGCTAGATCATAGGTAGGGCGGGGCTAGACCATAGATAGGGCGGGGCTAGACCATAGATAGGGCGGGGCTAGATAATATGTAGGGCGGGGCTAGATCATAGGTAGGGCGGGGCTAGACCATTGATGTTCTTGAAGACTCATAATTGAACCTTAAACCGTACTGGAGTCAGTGAAGTAACGGTAGAACTGGGCTGATGTGGGACTGTTTGGACGTGTTGGATGAAAGATGCATTTTTCACCAGTTGTAGTTGATGGAGGAGACGGTGATTTAGTCCAGCGTCAATCAAAATCAAAAGGAAACGTTTACAAAATGAGCAGGTACAAAAACAGACACCAGGTGTAAAACGCTCACTTTAACTTATGACACTGACACCTTTTCTGGAGTGTCAATGTGACGGTTCATCTGCCACAGATGGAATGAATGAGCATGACTGACCCCTGACCCCTGATCACTGACCACTGACCACTCTGCCATTGGTCACCTGTCAGCTGGACACTAGATAAACCCAAAGATAATGAACTTTGTCTAAACACATGAATTCCCCAGATGTAAAAAAAATAAAAATAAAAAGACCTGCGACCTGAACTGAAAACATTTACAACCACATTCACAAAAATAAAATAAATCTTCCCAATGATACCATGTATAGGTTGTGATATTTAGAGCTGCCTAATAGTCGTTTGAATGTCTCTTTTTTTCTCCAACATTTAAATTATATTGAATTATATTCAAATGTCAAAGTTGGAAGTTAAAGTCCAGTGTTATTGTCATGTGACAGATTCTCCTGTTTGTTATTTGGACTCTTTTTTCCAAACTGAAGTCATTTTAAATCTGTCCAGGACCAAAGCACATGAAGCGAGAGGAGCTGGAAGCAAACGGAGAAGAAGGAACCAAGTACAGGAAGGAACCGTCACCATGTCCCATCTGTGGGAAGGTGAAATATACACACCACAAACACAGCTGACTGACAAAGACGAAGAATCTGGGGCGGGGTCATGGCTCAGTTGGTACAGTGTTAACTGAAGGGTTGGTGGTTTGATTCCCACTCTGTCCTAGTCAGTCCGTTGTGTCCTTGGGCAAAGACACTTCACCCTCTTCCCTCCAGTGTCACTCACACTGGTGTATGAATGTTCGGTGGTGGTGGTGGGAGGGGCCGTAGGCACAAAATGGCTGCCAGTCTTCTGTCAATCTTTGGATACATATGTAGTTTACCACCACCAGAGAGGCCATGTGAGAGTGAATGAATAATGGATAAATAATCGGGGTGTGATGAGATCTCGCGAGATTGCTCGTCGCAGCCACAATGACATCAGAAAATCCAGGTTTTACTCTTGGCCACGCCCCCTCCACACAGGTTTTAGTATTGGCCACGCCCCCTCCTCTTTAAATGGTTTGTTTGGCAGCATTTTGGGTTCCTGCAAAAATGATAAATGACAAGAGAGTGAGTGATAAGACACTGACAATATACAGACGCTGGATGAAAACAATGGTGTAGAGTGGATAATACAAGTACAGACACGTCCAGCAGCACCACAGCTCAGTACTCGCTAACCTTTGACCTTTAACCCTAACCACAGCTCAGTACTCGCTAACCTTTGACCTTTAACCCTAACCACAGCTCAGTACTCGCTAACCTTTGACCTTTAACCATAATCACAGCTCAGTACTCGATAACCTTTGACCTTTAACCCTAACCACAGCTCAGTACTCACTAACCTTTGACCTTCAACCCTAACCACAGCTCAGTACTCACTAACCTTTGACCTTCAACCCTAACCACAGCTCAGTACTCACTAACCTTTGACCTTTAACCATAACCACAGCTCAGTACTCGCTAACCTTTGACCTTTAACCCTAATCACAGCTCAGTACTCGCTAACCTTTGACCTTCAACCCTAACCACAGCTCAGTACTCACTAACCTTTGACCTTCAACCCTAACCATAGCTCAGTACTCACTAACCTTTGACCTTTAACCCTAACCACAGCTCAGTACTCACTAACCTTTGACCATTAACCCTAACCACAGCTCAGTACTCACTAACCTTTGACCTTTAACCCTAACCACAGCTCAGTACTCAAACCAACAACTGCACCTGCTGAGAAAACACCAACAAACCACACAACGATGACAAACACATTCACAGTTTAACTTCTACAGTCAAGAGTCAGATTTGATTTTGGAAAAAGGAGAAATATGTTATTTTATTTTTTATTTTAACTTTTATAACATTTTATTTTAGTTTCAATTTGTAGAGGAATAAGTTCATTAAAAGTTCATTCTTACAGAGTTATAAAATCCAGGTGCAACTCGGTTAAATAAAATTGTGTCCATTCATATGATTTAGTTTCATTAAAATCTCATCTTCATCTTATGAACTCAATCTCGTGTCTCGTCTCGTGAGCTGAACGTCTCGTCACACCCCTAATGAATGATGTAAAGTGCTTAAGGTGCCTTGAAAAGTGGTATAGAAATGATTATTAATATTAATATTAATAATGGTTTATAGTTCTTCAGTGTTTTTCAAAACACTACTTTACATTATTGTTGTATTATTATAAATGAACGGACTTTAGTTTGAATGTTCTCATTAAAAACAACAAAAAAAGCTTTTAAACATTTGATGAGAGGAAACATTTTTAGAAGCAGAAAGGTCTTGTGCAGCAGCATTGAGCGCTGCTGTTTGTGTTCAGGTGTTTTCCTGCAGGAGTAACATGAACAAACACCTGCTGACTCACGGAGATAAGAAGTACACCTGCGAGATCTGCGGCCGCAAGTTCTTCCGCGTAGACGTCCTGCGAGACCACATTCACGTTCACTTCAAGGTGAGGAAACGTCAAACACTTTTACAACAGGCCTGGTGTTACGCTCCAAAAATAACCCCACCCCCTCAGGCACAACAAACCCCGCCCCTTTTACACACATTTTTAGCTTTTAGGCTGAATCCCACTTCACCCCTTACCCCTTCCCCTCTGTTTTGCACGTGCATGTGTCGGGGTAGGGGGGTCCCAGAGGGGTAGGGGGGGTATTCAAGTTCATTATGTTTATATTTTAGCTTCAGTGGAATTTTGGGGGGATTTGGTAAACTATGTATTTTTGGAAAGGTTATGTTGGGGTTCTCAAACTTTTTTGGCCCAGGTCCCCCTTGGAGGGGTGACATTTTTCCATGTCCCCCCTCATCCTCGCGATACTGAAAATGATAAAAAACCACTTCAATGATTATTATGAAACAATGATAACCTTTTTTAATAGTGCTTTTGTGCAAACCAGCCACATTTTCAGGTATTATAATATAAATGAACACTTCAGAAACAACAATTTTAAATAATTTTAAAATAATAAACGGAACAAAAGACACACAAAACCGTGTGTGTGTGTGTGTGTGTGTGTGTGTGTGTGTGTGTGACAGACAGACAGACAGACAGACAGACAGACAGACAGACAGACAGACAGACAGACAGACAGACAGACAGACAGACAGAGACTTAATGAGAGGGATGATCTTGTCAAACTCAATATAACTATCAATGTACTTTCTCTTTTTAGGGTTAGGGCGTTTGTTTTTGTCATTGTCATTTTCATTGTCATTTCTTTTACCACTTCTTGAGGAACTTGGCGGACACAAAAATCGATCCATGTTCGCTGCAGGGTGGCTAAAAATAGCCTGTGACTCGCTCCGTCTCAATTTAGTCAAGCTGGCGTCAAACAGCGCTGTTACTTCCGCCCGCTCGCTACAAAATAAAACTTCCGCATTTCAAAATAAAACAGCAAAAAAAAAACTTGAATAATTTCGCGTACCCCCTGGACATGCGCCACGTCCCCCTAGGGGTCCGCGGACCCCAGTTTGAGAACCGTGGTTGTATAGAATCAGAAAATCAATGTTTGCATTTGCCCAGATGTCTATATGGCGGCCATATTGGTTAATTAGCTCATTGACTGCCACAGACGTATATAAACGATCAAAGGCTTGTTCATCATATGTGTGAATTTCAGACTCATGGTCAATGTATTTCTGTCCTAGTCATAGCAGAAGCTGTATTTTCCAATTAACGATAACTGTAGATTTGTGCCTCGACGACGACAGAGGTGGGCGAGTTGAGAGAGAAAATGTCGAAGTGGAAAATGAAGTCAAGTGGATCAAAAAAAAAATCCAAACAGTTTATTCTGGCACAGAGTTTGTCTGTCAGTGGATCTGCAGTACGAGTGTCACCGCTATGATTGACACTCTGAGAGTGCAGGTAAAGGTGTTATAACACCATATTAACACCACTGTTCGTGTGTGTGTGTGTGTGTGTGTGTGTGTGTGTGATGGTTTGGTACATACTAAAAGTTGTGAATATCGCATGTGAATAGGTGGCAGTCAATGAGTTAAAAAATGGCTGCCATTAAAGTCGTATTTGGAATATCTCAGCCTCTGAGAGGTGGTTTTAACTGTTAAACCCACATTTTATGGGTCAGGGAATCCAATGGTACTTAGTTACTAGGTGAGTTATTTAAACATCTGCAATTGGATGCAACAGGAGTATTGTTTTGTTGGAAATTGTCACATCACATCCAAACAACTGTTTATTACAATAAAATTGCAAGAAGAAAACAACCAAAACCAGGTCATTTTTCACCAACTCTTGGGTTAATGTGGGTCGGTCATCATGCTTTGCAACTAGTACCATTGAATTCCCTGAGCCTGAAAACATGGGTTTAACAGTTAAAACCACCACCTTTTTTAATTGAACAATATGGCCGCCATTTTGACATCTGGACAAATGCTATAAAGCACAACCTTTCAGATAATATATAGTTTAACAAATCCCACTGAAACACAGAATGTGATGGACTAGAAGGGGAAGGGCTTCATACTCCAAACAGAGGAGTATTAGAAATTTCCCAGAATACAAAGCGAATCCTTTTAAAAATGGTGGCGTCTACATAACAACTACACAAATGTAGTATTTTTGCCGTAATGAACTGTTTTTAAGTTGTGAAAATTTTGACCTTTGACCTACATTCACCAAAATACATTGGGATTCTATTCTGGACCGCCTCACTAATGTCACTAACGGGTGGTTTGATTGGTGGTTTGAACTACAATGCTTTGACTGATTCCAGGACATTGCGTTAATGGACGAGCAGGAGCGAGAGGACTTCATTAAGAAGATCGGAATTTCAGCCGGCGACAGCGACGACACGGACGACGACGATGACGACGATGATCCTGAGCGTCACAAATACAATTGCAAGAAATGTCAAGTAAGAGTCAACGGTGCCAGAAATGACAAAGAACCAAAGTTTAGATCAGGGGTCTCAAACATGTGGCCCGGGGGCCAGATGTGGTCCGCCAAAGAGAAGATGACCTTCAGAAAATATTTACAAACCTGTAACAATACAATGTGAATAATGAGTGGTCAGGCTTGACCCCTGCTGGTCTTATTTATTTATTTTATTAGTTTATTTCAACAGGGACAATGCACATTAATCAACATTTCTGTAAATGCGCCAGTTTTAGCTCGAAAGCTAGTTTTCTTAGTGGTCAGGCTTGACCCGTGCTAATGCTTGGTCCACAGCTGTCTTTTGCCAAAGGGAAGGAGTATCTCAGACACATCATGGAGCAGCATAAAGAGCGAGGTTACGGCTGTGGAATCTGCAACCGCCGCTTCGCCCTGAAGGCCACGTACAACGCTCACCTGGTCATCCACCGTGAGCAGCTGCCCGACCCCTCTGTGCAGAAGTAAGACGCTCCACCTGCTTCAACCACTACCTTAACCCTTTATGCACCACTGTCCACACCTGCCAACATTTCAGTAGCAAAGTCTGGGAGATTTTTGCAGCAGTGGTGGGTGGAGACACAAGCGAACAAATGTTTTTATGACGATAAATGATGGTAAAGTGTCAGTAGAATCCAGTGCATGAGTAAGTACTCTAAGACTGTCTTTACCCAGAAATATAACTGTGTTTTTTCAATAGATGGTATATATTGTTAAATTCACATTAATTTTATTAATTTATTCTTACTTTATTCACACACACACACACACACATTTCTAAAAGTGAACATTCTTCTGTCCCTACTTCTACTTTTCTTTCGTGGCTGCTGGCAGTGTTGACACGAAAGCATGATTAATAAAAAATATTATTAATAAATGAAATAGCTAAATTATCCATATTACTTTTGCTAGCTAATCTGAGGTTAGGTCATCAGTCCATGATGCAGAGCAAGTCTATTGACTTGGAAGACTGGAGAATGACTGGAGAATGACTGGAGAATGACTGGAGAATGACTGGAGAACGACTGGAGAACGACTGGAGAACGACTGGAGAACGACTGGAGAATGACTGGAGAACGACTGCAGAACGACTGGAGAACGACTGGAGAACGACTGGAGAATGACTGGAGAACATCAGCTGAATGATATGTCTGCAGGTTTAGCTTTTGACATTCAGAACTAATAAATTACGGGAGATTTCAGAGCGAAATTACAAAACGGGAGGGGGGCGGGAGATGGGTCTGAAATACGAGAGAGTCCTGTGAAAAACAAGAGTGTAGGCAGCTACGCCACTGTCTGCAGCAGGGAGGGGTTGGAGTGGGCGGAGCATAGAGCAGCATAGTGGAAGCAGTGAGATAAAAAAATTACTTTTTATCAGTTCTGTCTTTTTTCAGTCAATAATTTACTGACAAATATTCACAGACTTCTTTGTACCAATCTGAATTAGAGCCAATAATGTGATTTTGACCTTTTGACCAATATTGATAATTTCATTGATCATTTATTGATCATTTTATACATACACACACACACACACACACATATATATATATATATATATATATATATATATATATATATATATATATATATAAATGAAAGCGATTTTGTCACTCTCCGTGTGAACGTACCTTTAGTGCTGGTGCAGGTTGGTTTCCATGGTAACTCAGCTGTTCTCCTCTGCTGAAGGTACATCCATCCATGTGAAATCTGCGGTCGCATCTTCAACAGCATTGGAAACTTGGAAAGACACAAGATCATCCACACCGGTATGAAATGTCTGCATGTGGGTGAGGTCCTGAGGTCAAAGGTCGCCTGAGTCTGGAGTTGAGTGATGTGTGTGTGTGTGTGTGTGTGTGTGTGTGTGTGTGTGTGTGTGTGTGCTCTTGCAGGGGTTAAAAGTCACTGCTGCGAGAAGTGTGGAAAATCATTTGCCAGGAAAGACATGTTGAAGGAGCACCTCAGGGTCCACGACGACATCCGGGACTTCCTGTGCGCAGAATGCGGGAAAGGTCAGGAGGTCACTACATGCCATCACATGCATCACGTTAGAGCGCAGGTGTCAATCATGTGGCCTAAGTGTGTGCGTTTATGTCATCTCTTGCCTGGTTGCTTCCAGGCTGTACTTGTGTTTTGTTAGTTTTTCTGATGGTTGAAGTGTATTTCTGCTCAGGCATGAAGACCAAACACGCTCTGAGGCATCACATGAAGCTGCACAAAGGCATCAAAGAGTACGAGTGTAAGGAGTGTAACCGCAAGTTCGCCCAGAAGGTCAACATGCTCAAGCACTACAAGAGACACACGGGTGAGTAGGTTTAAAACTGGAGGAGGAGCAACTGTGACCTCCACATGACCCACCTGTGACCTCCACATGACCCACCTGTGACCTCCACATGACCCACCTGTGACCTCTACATGACCCCACATGTGACCTCCACATGACCCCACCTTTGAGCTCCACATGACCCCACCTTTGACCTCCACATGACCCAAACTGTGACCTCCACATGACCCAAACTGTGACCTCCACATGACCCCACATGTGACCTCCACATGACCCTAACTTTGACCTCCACATGACCCCACCTGTGACCTCCACATGACCCACCTGTGACCTCCACATGACCCCACATGTGACCTCCACATGACCCTAACTTTGACCTCCACATGACCCCACCTGTGACCTCCACATGACCCCACATGTGACCTCCACATGACCCCACCTTTGACCTCCACATGACCCAAACTGTGACCTCCACATGACCCCACCTTTGACCTCCACATGACCCCACCTTTGACCTCCACATGACCCAAACTGTGACCTCCACATGACCCACCTGTGACCTCTACATGACCCCCACATGTGACCTCCACATGACCCTAACTTTGACCTCCACATGACCCCACCTGTGACCTCCACATGACCCACCTGTGACCTCCACATGACCCCACATGTGACCTCCACATGACCCCACCTTTGACCTCCACATGACCCAAACTGTGACCTCCACATGACCCCACCTTTGAGCTCCACATGACCCCACCTTTGACCTCCACATGACCCAAACTGTGACCTCCACATGACCCACCTGTGACCTCTACATGACCCCACATGTGACCTCCACATGACCCCACATGTGACCTCCACATGACCCCACCTGTGACCTCCACATGACCCCACCTTTGACCTCCACATGACCCAAACTGTGACCTCCACATGACCCCACCTTTGAGCTCCACATGACCCCACCTTTGACCTCCACATGACCCAAACTGTGACCTCCACATGACCCACCTGTGACCTCCACATGACCCCACATGTGACCTCCACATGACCCTAACTTTGACCTCCACATGACCCCACCTGTGACCTCCACATGACCCACCTGTGACCTCTACATGACCCCACCTGTGACCTCCACATGACCCACCTGTGACCTCCACATGACCCACCTGTGACCTCTACATGACCCCACATGTGACCTCCACATGACCCCACCTGTGACCTCCACATGACCCTACCTTTGACCTCCACATGACCCAAACTGTGACCTCCACATGACCCCACCTTTGACCTCCACATGACCCACCTGTGACCTCCACATGCCACACATGTGACCTCCACATGACCCACCTGTGACCTCAACATGACCCCACATGTGACCTCCACATGACCCACCTGTGACCTCCACATGACCCAAACTGTGACCTCCACATGACCCACCTGTGACCTCCACATGACCCAAACTGTGACCTCCACATGACCCCACCTTTGATCTCCACATGACCCCACATGTGACCTCCACATGACCCTAACTTTGACCTCCACATGACCCCAACTGTGACCTCCACATGACCCCACCTGTGACCTCCTCATGACCCCACCTTTGATCTCCACATGACCCCACATGTGACCTCCACATGACCCTAACTTTGACCTCCACATGACCCCAACTGTGACCTCCACATGACCCAAACTGTGACCTCTATGTGACCCCACCTTTGACCTGCACATGACCCCACTTGTGACCTCAACATGACCCCAACTGTGACCTCCACATGACCCCACCTTTGACCTCAACATGACCCCAACTGTGACCTCCACATTACCCCACTTGTGACCTACACATGACCCCAACTGTGACCTCCACATGACCTTAACTTTGACCTCCACATGACCCCACCTTTGACCTCCACATGACCCCACTTGTGACCTCCACATGACCCTAACTTTGACCTCCACATGACCCCAACTTTGACCTCCACATGACCCCAACTGTGACCTCCACATGACCCAAACTGTGACCTCCACATGACCTCACCTTTGACCTGCACATGACCCCACTTGTGACCTCCACATGACCCTACCTTTGACCTCCACATGACCCACCCGTGACCTCCACATGACCCCACCTGTGACCTCCACATGACCCCAGTGTGTGTTTGTTTTCAGGGATTAAAGACTTCATGTGTGAACTGTGTGGAAAGACATTCAGTGAGAGGACGACTTTAGAGACGCACAAACTTATCCACACGGGTAAGAATGTCCATCACTCTACGTCTAACAACTGTCCTTAACATGTCCATAACATGTCCTTAACATGTCCATAACATGTCCTTAACATGTCCTTAACATGTCCATAACATGTCCTTAACATGTCCTTAACATGCCCATAACATGTCCTTAACATGTCCATAACATGTCCTTAACATGTCCTTAACATGTCCATAACATGTCCATAACATGTCCTTAACATGTCCTTAACATGTCCTTAACATGCCCATAACATGTCCTTAACATGTCCATAACATGTCCTTAACATGTCCATAACATGTCCATAACATGTCCATAACATGTCCATAACATGTCCTTAACATGCCCTTAACATGTCCATAACATGTCCTTAACATGTTCTTAACATGCCCTGAACATGTCCTTAACATGTCCATAACATGTCCTTAACATGTCCTTAACATGTCCTTAACATGCCCTTAACATGTCCTTAACATGCCCTTAACATGTCCATAACATGTCCTTAACATGTTCTTAACATGCCCTGAACATGTCCTTAACATGTCCATCACATGTCCTTAACATGTCCTTAACATGTCCATCACATGCCCATAGCATGTCCTTAACATGTCCATAACATGTCCTTAGCATGTCCATAACATGTCCATAACATGTCCATCACATGTCCTTAACATGTCCTTAACATGTCCATCACATGCCCATAGCATGTCCTTAACATGTCCATAACATGTCCTTAACATGTCCATAACATGTCCATAACATGTCCTTAACATGTTCTTAACATGCCCTGAACATGTCCTTAACATGTCCATAACATGTCCTTAACATGTCCTTAACATGTCCATAACATGTCCTTTACATGTCCTTAACATGTCCTTAAAGGGAGTACACACATATAGTTGACATTAAAATCACACCAGTTGGATGAACATTAATAAATTTCCTTTTTGCCGTTTTGATCCAAACTATGTTAACATGGAAGTGATCAGGACATGTCTTTTTGTCTTTCTGTCTTTTTCACCAAACTCTATTTTCAGACTAACTCTTCTAACGTTTAAACAACATCACACTTCAGTGGTAGTAAGTAGAGGGTCCTTAAAGACAAACCCAAGTGTCCTCAGGTCTTCATGTCCTCAGATAGTGTGTCCACAGTTACTGTCCTACACACATGGACCTCTGTGTTCAGCAGACGTCTGAGGACAAAGACCATAATAGTCCATTGTCCAGAGCACAGTTAGACGCTCTGGAAATTCACGACTTCGTTCCATTCTTTTTTAAAAACATAGTCCAGTATTTGATTATATAAATGAAGCTGTATGAAACAGTAAAGTATGAACAGGCTGTTGTTTTTAAAGAAGAATGAAACAAAATCGTGAATTTCCAGAGCGTCGAACTCTGCACTGGACAATGGACTGAGTCTTCCTTACTGTATATACTCCTGTTATTTATTTTACTGCTGCTCTATATGACGTTTACATTTTCTATTGTCAATAATATATAAATACTTCTGTGTTTTTATCTCGGACCCCAGAAAGACTAGCAACTGCTACGGTGGAAGCTAACGGGGACCACCAATAAACAAACATGTACTTAATATGTCCCCCCCCCCCCCTCTCCTCTCTCCTCTCTCCTCTCTCTCTCCCCCCCTCTCATCTCCCTCTACTTGTCCTCTCTCCCCCCTCTCCTCTCTCTCTCCTCTCTCTCTCCTCTCCCTCTCCTCTCTCTCCTCTCCCTCTACTTCTCCTCTCTCCCCCCTTTCCTCTCTCTCTCCTCTCACTCTCTCCTCTCTCTCTCCTCATCCTCTCCTCACCCACAGTGGGGAAGACATGGACGTGCTCCACCTGTGATAAAAAGTACCTGACAGAGTACATGCTGCAGAAACACGTCCATCTGACACATGAGAAGGTGGAGGCACAGTCGTGTCACCTGTGTGGGACCAAAGTGTCCACCAGAGCGTCCATGAACCGACACCTGAGACGGAAACACCCCGAGGTCAGTTCACACCCAGGTTCTATCGTCCAGGCTGAGGTTCTGTCGTCCAGGCTCAGGTTCTGTCGTCCAGGCTCAGGTTCTATCGTCCAGGCTCAGGTTCTGTCGTCCAGGCTCAGGTTCTGTCATCCAGGCTCAGGTTCTGTCATCCAGGCTCAGGTTCTATCGTCCAGGCTCAGGTTCTGTCGTCCAGGCTTAGGTTCTATCGTCCAGGCTCAGGTTCTATCGTCCAGGCTCAGGTTCTGTCGTCCAGGCTCAGGTTCTGTCATCCAGGCTCAGGTTCTGTCATCCAGGCTCAGGTTCTATCGTCCAGGCTCAGGTTCTGTCGTCCAGGCTTAGGTTCTATCGTCCAGGCTCAGGTTCTATCGTCCAGGCTCAGGTTCTATCGTCCAGGCTCAGGTTCTGTCGTCCAGGCTCAGGTTCTGTCGTCCAGGCTCAGGTTCTGTCGTCCAGGCAGGGCCGGTGTTAGTCATAGTCAGACTAGGCGGTCGCCTAGGGCACCAGATGTCTTGGTGGCGCCAAGTCCCACAGAACTAGAATATTAAGGTACTATATTTTCTGGACCATAAGGTGAATGAATATTTGGTCTAATCCACTGTTCACCACAGGGTTGTGTCCTTTCACCACTTTTATTTATTTTATATTTAGATAACTGTAGGAGTCAGTTTGCAAACAGACACACTGTAAAATGTACTGATGACTCAGTAATTGTGTCACTTATTAATAATGTGGACACTGTCCACGGTCCAGTGGTGTCCAGCGTCAATTCCTGGAAAAGAATGTGATAAAAACAAAAGAAATGTTCATTGATTTCAGGTAAAATCCTCCACCATTGTCTCCTGCTTTTATCCATGGTCCATGTAGAAAACTAGAAATATTGGGGCGGACACTGATGCTATTTACACAAAGACTCAGCAGCGGATGCATTTGTATCAGAAATTGAGAAGTTTTAATGTTGATCCTTTTTTTTTTTTTTTTTTTTTATGAGAATGTTTTATTGAATCTTCTCTTTTATTTGCTGGTTCGGGTCTTTAACTGTTAAGCAAAAAAATAATTTAAATAGTGTTGTTAGGACACATGGGAAAATGGTAGACATCAGCCTCCATGAGCTGTGTGTGTTTTATACAGAATCAGGGGTATCAAAAAAGCCAAAGCATTTCTGCCCCCCACCCCCACCCCCACCCCACCCCTGGTCACGACGCAGCACCGTGGTACAGGCCTAATAGACCCAAAAAGTCGTTCTTTCCCACCTCCATTGGATGGTCAACAGCCTGTGGTGATCAGCCCCAGGTTGGACTTGTTGTGCACTTGTGTTTTCTCATGTGTTTGTTTGTGTGTATTGTCGTCTCTGCCCCTCATGGGGATAATAATAAAGTTCACTTAAAAGACTTTAATTTTCTCACAGTGCATCTTATATATGGATTCATTCTGGTTGTGTTTAGTGATGGGGAATTTAGACTTTTTATCACATAATTTTGACAGATGAATTTCTAATTCCACAAACAGGAAAGAGGGGTGCCTGCCGAGGGCACCACATGGACCAGAACCGGCCCTGCGTCCTGGGCCAGGTTTTGGGCCAGGTTCTGGGCCAGGACACCAGTGAACACAGGCAGGAAGTGACGGCTGTGTGTGTTTTTCAGGTGGTTTCTGTGAGAATTGATGAGTTCGACGACCTTCAGGAAACTTCTACCATCAACGACTCGTCCATCAGCATCGTCCAGGTCAGAACCGTCTCTATCGCTACGACGACCACGTTCAGCACTATCAGTATGACAACCAGTTTTAGCAGTATCGCTATGACGACCATGTGTCCTGTCCTGTAAACTCTTTAGTAGTACCCAGTAGTGTGTATCTGGTACCAGTGGAAAGGCGGTGTTCTTCTTCGTATAAACAGACGTTCTGTCGTATTGACTCACTGTGTCTCTGTCTTCAGTCGACTCTGACTCTGGACAAAGATGCCATGTCTCAGGACAGGATGGCTCGACCCCCTCGCCAAACCAAGAGGAAGCAGAGGGCGGCAGCGGAGCCCGAACTGTCGGAGTCTGACGAATACGTGGACTTCAGTGAACCCAGACACGAGTCCATGGCGGAGTTCAACGCTGTCATCGTTGGTGACGAGACGGAGACGAGTTCAGCTGTTCAGAGCATCCAGCAGGTAAAGACGTTTGGACTTTATCGTACTAACAGACAAGCTTATTGTCAACGTTATCGTCTGAACCCTGGTCAAAGGTCAAGGTTACATCACCGGCTCCAGTCCAGGAACAGGTTGCCATAGAAACCCCAGACCAGCACAAAACAGAGGCGACATCAGGCCTTCTGCGACCACTTGTCTGTATTCTTCTACTTTAAGAGGTTCCTGTAAGGAGTCATAATAGTCCAAAGGGTCTCCAGATTTTACCAAAAGTTTGTGAAGACCCTTTCAGACCTCGGAACATATTTACCCAGAAGGAGAGGTTTGGACATAGACATATCTGCTGGCTTTAATGGTCATTTCTTTTGTATTGCTGTTTATTATATTGTTTTATTGACTTTTTTAAGCTACTTTTTGCATTTCATTTATTTTGAGTGAAGGGAGCATCTATAGAAGCAGATTAAACTTTTGTCTTTGTTTGTATTTTTACTGCTTATGTATTTGTTATCTTTTATAGTGTTCATAATAAACTAAATAAACTAAAAAATTCAATAAAATTTTCATCCATTAATTGTAATATTTCCATTTTCCCAAACCGTCTTAACGCACCTTAATCTGTGTTTTTCAGGTGGTGGTCCTCGCCGACCCTAACGCCTCCACTGCCGCCTCCCCCAACAGCTCTGTGGGACTCACCAACATCACAGTGACGCCCATCACTAGCCCCGCCCCCACACAGTTCACCAGCCTGCAGCCGGTAGCAGTGGGTCACCTGACCGCTGGGGACCGCCCCCTGACGCTGGAAAACCCCATCCTCACTGTGACCTTTGACACTGTCAGCGGCTCGGCTGTGCTGCACAACCGGCCCGCTGAGCTTGTGCCGGAGACGGTGGGTCCAGGTGGCAGTGGGGGGGCGGGGCCGCAGTCTGTGGCGCACTTCATCAATCTGACGACGCTGGTCAACCCCATGGGCCACCAGCTGGACACACCCACCCTGGCCTGGAGACCCGTCTCCGCCACCGACGGCTCCCAGGTACCACCCGTGGTGGTGGAGGGGCCCCCGCCTGAGGCCCCCGAGGCCCAGAACCAGGAGCGGGGCGGACCTGGGCCCAACTCCACACCTGGCGCACAGACGCAGAGCGGCACCGCCCAGCAGATGTTCGGATACTAGAGACGCAGGCGCCGGTCGCCACGTCACAGCCAAACTACAGACTGTGAAACGTCACCCAGATGCCTCCACCCCCCCACCCACACCACCCATTCACCCCCACACCCACAGCTGATATGATCACATTTTTATAAAACACCAACTCAAACCGCTGATCCCAGATCTGTTTTAAAGGGACAGTTCAGTATTATTCAGTTGAATGTGTTTGTCATCAGCATCTTTACTCTTGTGCACCTACAGTGACTCCGCCCCTCTCTTCTGTCATCAGTGTCTTTACTCTGGTGCACCCACAGTGACTTACCCCCCACAGTGTCCTGTGAGCCCAGTTCTGGTCCGGTTTTGGTCAAAGCCAAAGTAGTCCCGGCAGGTTTCCTGGGATCAACAATATAAAATGTGTTATCAGCTGCTATGTGCAGGTGCACAGCTGTTAGCAGTGACATCGCTAGCGCATTGATCACTATTGAGAGAAAGTAGCTCCAATCAATTACAAAGTGTGAGTTTTTGTTCCTTAACGGTTTTGTTATGTAAATAAATCACTCATTCCAACACAGACTGTTTTGAGAAGAAACACGTTTTATTTTGTTAACCCCAGGAAACCTGCCAGGACCAGAACTGGGCTCACAGGACACTGTCGGGGCTAAGTCACAGTGGGTGCACCTGAGTAAAGGGGCGGAGTCAGAAGAGAGGGGCTAAGTCACAGTGGGTGCACCTGAGTAAAGGGGCGGAGTCAGAAGAGAGGGGCGGAGTCACTGTGGGTGCACCACTGATGACAAACACATTCATATGAAAAATACTGAACTGTCCCTTTAAAGACTGGACTCAAACCAAAGCCGCTCGTCACATGTTCTGATGCCTTATCAGCTTTTACACCTGCATGTGTTCCCATGACAACCAACACGACAACAACAGCGACAGCAACACAACTGAACAACTGCCACACAATCACTAAGCAAAAGTTATTTTTGAATGTTTAAATGTAATTAATGTCCATGTGTCTGGAAAACATACAGAAAACTTTTGTATTATTTTTTTAAAAACACCTCCTGAAAATCTGTTTTTTTTAATTTGTTTTTTCATGAGTTTCAGTGTCCGTTGGATAAAAAGTCTGAGTTCTTTTCGTTCATGACAATAAAAACAAAAGTCAGACAATGAAAAAAAGTCATCCCAAGTCGTTTCGGAGTCTGTTCTTCACACAGTAAATGTGTTAAATCTTCCAAACTTCAATCAGATGAATGATAAAAGAATGACTTTAGTGCTGGTTGATGTTTTTAATATATATATATATGATGGTGTGTTATTCTGCACATATGCTGCTTTATGTACATGTATAGAATGGGGTTAGTAAATATTTCACTAGAAAGAAAAACTGTAAAATGACTGAAAATAAACTAATCAACAAAACGAATATAATCAACAAAATGAGCGAAATAATCCACGAAATGAAATAATCATCAAAATGGACCCAAACAACAATAAAGTGTGTAGAATAAGAAAATACTGATAGAAAAATGACAAAAATCACCAATAAAGTGAACCAAAAATGGCCAAAATAATCAATAAAATTAAGAAAAATGACTAAAATATTCAGAAAGATTACCAAAATATTCAGTAATATGAAAAAAATATTCAGTAATATGAATCACACACGTGTTTTTATAAAATAACAAACCGTAACATGTTTGCAGTTGTTAATTACTGCAGTTTTGATGTGGTGACTGATGTAAATGTTTTTATTATAAATGTCCACTAGATGGCGACATTTAAAACATTTCATTCACTTTCTGCTTCCTTTCATTCTGTTCAATTGAGAGTGAAATGGTTACGTCAGATCACGTGGTCACCGACGCCATTTTGAACGTCAAGCTATCCGGTTGTCATGGTAACGTGCGACTGACAGCAAGATAGATTAGATCACAGGTGTCAAACATAAGGCCCGGGGGCCAAATCTGGCCCGCCAAAGGGTCCAGTCCGGCCCTTGGGATGAATTTGTGAAATGAAGAAATAGATATTAAGATATTAATAATCACTTTAGTTCAGGTTCCACAGGCAGACCAATTCATATTGAAGTGGGACAGACCAGTCAAATTCTAGTATAATAATAATCTATAAGTATTCACACCTCCAAAATTTTTTGTAAATGTAAATATTTTCACATATTTACTCTAAAACAAAGTATAATTTTACAAAATATTTGAATAATCTAGAACAAATATGAAGAACCTGAAGTGTTTCAAGTGAAGCCAGTTCCATTTTAAGAATATTTTGCCTGATATTAAATATTTTGGATTTGATTCACTATGAAGCAAGTTATAATGAACATGTGGAAATGATGAATGAAAGTGTGATATTGTTCAAATGTTGCTTATTCTTTCATTTGTTTCATGTTATTCACATTGTGTGAACAGATAGTTTGTCAATGTAAACATTTTTATTGTTTAATTGGACTTTTTTTTACTCTAAATTACAGAGAACAGTTTGAAGTTGACAATATTATTGTATTATTTCACTGGTTCGGCCCAATTCAGATCAAATGTAGCTGAATGAGGCCCCTGTACTAACATGAGTTTGACACCCCTGGATTAGATCATTTATACAAATTCGGTGAAATTCTGTTCATTTTCATCTTTGTCAGTTTAAATAAAGTTGGGTGAAAGCATCAGATATTTAAATATGACGGTGAGAAAGTTACAAGACATGAAAATTAAATAAATTATATATATATATATATATATATATATATATATATATAAGTATTTGACCCCCTTGAACTTTGTGACCTTTTGCCACATTTCAGGCTTCAAACAAAGATATAAAACAATTTTTTGTGAAGAATCCACAAGTGGGACACAATCATAAAGTGGAACAAAATTTATTGGATATTTCAAACTTTAACAAATAAAAAAAAAACTTAAAAAAAAAAATATTTGTCCCCCTTACGTTAATACTTTGTAGCTGCACCTTTTGCTGCGACTACAGCTGTAAGTCTATCAGTTTTGCACATTGAGAGACTTCTCCTTTTTATCAAACAGCTGGATCAGTGAGGTTGGATGGACAGCGTTTGTTTTCAGTTTTTTTCCACAGATTGTCCATTGGACTCAGGTCTGGACTTTGACTTGGCCCGTCTAACACCTGGGTATGTTTTTTTTTTGTCAACCACTCCATTGCAGATGTTGTTTTATGTTTTGGATCATTGTCTTGTTGGAAGACAAACCTCTGTCCCAGTCTCAGGTCTTTTGGAGACTCCATCAGGTTTTCTTCCAGTTCTTTAATACACCTTCAGGTGCTACTTGGACACATCATCAGTGATGAACCCGGGGTCATAGGGTGTTTTGGGTCTTTGATCATCAAACACCCTCGCCCCGGGCGACCCAGCCGGGGGTGAGCAGTCCCCGACTTGTGTCCAAGTGGCCCACTACTCCATGGGTCCCCCCTCCGGATCCATAGCCATCTAGAGGCTTTTTTCGCAGCCTCAAGCATGCTTTTAATGCCTCTTCGGCACAGCTGCCCTTTTACTCCAAGAAGTTTAAGAGTTCGGGGAAGTGATTGGCCAGCGAAACCCCGACACCCCACCTCGACTGGTTCGCACCGTGCTTTCCAGCCTTTGCTCCGACATTCAACCACCAGCTCTGCATATTTCGCCCTCTTGCGCTCATTGGCCTCCTCCAGTCTGTCTTCCCAGGGGACAGTTAGCTCAACCAGAACCACTTGTTTTGTCGACTCTGATGTTAACACCACATCTGGGCGGAGTGACGTGGCCAGAATATTCTCTGGGAACCTAAGCTGCCTCCCCAAGTCAACTTTGATGGTCCAATCTGGGGCCGTGGTGAGAAGCCCCCCGGAGGCGCTTGGCTGATGTTGCGCCTTTTCCCCAGCCTTGACGAAGGTGATGGCCTGCTTGGGGGTGTGCTGGTACCTGCTGCTGGTGATTGCTAAACCAAATGTGTCAGCCAGGGCCCTAATGACCTGGTCATGGCGCCAGTGGTACCGTCCTTCCCCCAAAGCCTTCGGACAGCAACTGAGGATATGCTCAAGGGTGGCCCTTTTCTGGCATAACTGGCATGCTGCAGTGTTTGCCAAACCCCAGCGCTGTAAGTTGGTTGGACTTGGGAGAACATCATATACAGATTGAATGAGGAACTTGATGTGCTGGGGTTCAAGTCTCCAGAGATCCGACCAGGTGACTTTTTTCTGCTCGGCGTGCTCCCACCTTGTCCAGGCGCCTTGCTGGTACAAAGCCACCAGTATTTAGCTCCATCTGTCCTCCCTGTCCCTGCTGAAGACAAGCAGGTTTGACAGTGGGGACGGTGTGTTGAGGGTGATGAGCTGTGTTGTTTTTACCCCAAACATAACGTCTTGCATTTTTGTCAAAAAGTTCCATTTTGGTCTTGTCTGACCAGAGCCCCGTCTTCCACATGTTTGGTGTTGTCTCCCAGGTGCCTTGTGGCAAACTTTAAACAACACTTTTGATGGAGATCTTTCAGAAATAGCTTCTCTTCCATAAAGGCCAAATGTGTGCAGTATAGACAAGTTCACCACCCGTTTCCACTTTACTTCCTGATTATGATGTTCACTTCCTGTCTGGCTCCTCTGGTTGACTTTACATGTTAACACCGAGTGATTTAGTTAGAAAAATGATGGACCACAACAAGCAGAAAAGTGGTTCAGGAACTACGTGTGCTATGGTTGGATGTAGAAGCTGAAGAAAACATCTAAATGAGTGGTTAGATAGAGAGTGTTTTAACCACAAACCTGAGACAAAGAGACAATGTCCATGTCCTCCTTTGTTGTCATTTTTTCACAACGGACTCTGAATCACGCGCCTGGATGAAGGCATTAAATCTAAAGAATCCACCACGTAGTGTCTTTATGTGTTCCCATCACTTTGTGGACAAAATACCAACTGAGGATAACCAGTTTCCAGAGTTATTTTTGGGATACACTGGCCTTACACAGCCGAAGAGGCTACGACTCACCCAGCTGACTACTAACTATTTCCCCAAAGTGACTTAAACTTCAATCTGATGGTAAGTTCAGCAACTTTATCTATGAAATGAAAGCTTTAGTTATGAAACTGTCAATACTGTTAACTGTGAAGTTGTCATACACGAACGTTGCCACCGGAGTTTGGCTAAAACAGCTGATTAACATCTAAGCTAATGTTCATAGACAGTAGCGCTGGATGTGTACGTTTGATTGACAGGTCGCGTACAGTGCTACGTGTATAGGGTTGTTAAACGACCCTTGAAATACAGGATCGTACCATTTTAAAAAAACTAACTGGCAGAGTTGGCGGAGAGAGAGAGAGAGAGAGAGAGACTTTATTATGATATATTAGTGCTTAAATACAGACACTGATCCTCCTCAGAGGCTGTCAGATGGTTCATAGCTTTACTGTCTATTGCAATGGAGTCCATGAAATACACACAAATCTTGGCGTTCGTTAAGTTGGACCATGTCGTCATATTATCCTCCAGGTCTGCACCATATTCGGGTGGGAGATAATAACTCCATCTCCAGACAAAGTACTTAAACTATGTTCCCAGGACATTATAGCTCACAAAACGCTAGCAATCGAAGTCTGTCCGTATCTTCCGGACAGAAGTAGCTTACATATGTGGATAGTAATGGCGGCGCCCAGGGTTTGTGACGTGAACTTGTCTATATGACTGATGCTTGTCCTGTGGACAGAGCGTCCCACCTCAGGTGTGGACGTCTGCAGGTCATCCACACTGACCATGGGCCTCTTGGCTGCAGCTCTGATCAGTCGTCTCCTTATATGAGCTCAAAGTTTAGAGGGTGCAGTGGTCTGATAGCCTAGGATCTAGACTGTCCCCAGTGGCCGCAAACTGCATTTGCTACGGGGGCAGTCTAGAAAGTCTAGGCGAATTTGTGGGCGGGATAACCACTGTCTGTCAAGTTTTCTCTTTACACAACGCCACGCTATTGGATAAATCAAACTTTTGCCATACCTGGTGGGCAAAACTCCGACAACGTCCCTTTTTTTCCAAAAACAGCTTAAGTGCCGTTTTCTGCTCCTCTCGCAGGGAAAACTGTAATTTTAAATCACCTACCGTTGCTGCCAAAGCCAGCTCGAATGGTTGTTCCTGGTGATGAGCCATGTTGTCTAGCAGCTAGCAACTGGTGTTACGGCAATGTGTGCTAGCTAGCAGCTACGCCTTCTTCTTCTCTTTGGTGTGCTAGCTGCTACGTCTCTGCGACTATAACATTACGTGTCGTATTTGTGTCGTCATGAGGCAGGGCGGGCTCCAATCCCGTCCCTTGCGATTTGATTGGTCCGACCCAGTTGGGATTTTCAGATCCTAGGCTGTCTAGTGTGTCTCCCCGTAGCAAATACCATTTGCGGCCACTGGGGACAGACTAGATCCTAGGCTAGTGGTCTGATGCTCCGCCCATTTCAATATTATCGTTCCACAGTACTCCCTTTGAATCTTTTTGTATCCAAATCCAGTTTTAAACTTCTCCACAACAGCATCTGGGACCTGCCCGGTGTGTTCCTTGTTCTTCACCATGTTCTTTAAACACACCTCTGAGTCTATGACAGAGCAGGTGCATTTATATGGAGTCTTGAGGACACACAGGTGGATTCCATTTATCATCATTAGTCATTCAGATCAATGTTGGATCATTCAGATCCTCACTGAACTTCTGGACAGAGTTTGCTGCACTGAAAGTAAAGAAGCCCAATACTTTACCACGCCCAATTTTTCAGTTTTTTATTTGTTTGAAAAAGTTTGAAATATCCAATAAATTTTATTGCACTTCATGACTGTGTCACAAAAACTTACAGTTTTATATCTTTATGTTTGAAGCCTGAAATGTGACAAAAGGTCACAAAGTTCAAGGGGGTCAAAACTTTCGCAAGGCACAGTATATATATATATATATATATATATATATATATATATATATATATATATATATATATATATATATATATATATATATATATATATAGATATAGATATAGATATAGATATAGATATATGTCATATCCTGTGTCTTGTGTTCTGTGTTTTGTTTCTGCCTGTCACCTTTCACCCTGTTCTGTCTGCCTGTTCAAATTAATAGATGCAACTCACCTGATGAGGGCAGCTGAACTCATCAGGTGAGGAGTATTTAGTCTGCTCTCAGACCTCTGTTCAGTGCCAGATTATCATGACCAGTGCTCTGATTCTCCAGCAATCCTGTTTATCCTGTGTTCCGTGTACCAGTCCCGTTTCTGTCCGACCTCCGATTTCTGCCTGTTATCCCTGTCTGTTTTTGAACCTGATCCGGAACCAGTTAAGTCTCTTGCCGCCTGCCCTGATCCTGGAATTGACGCTGACTCTGATACCTGCCGCCTGCCCCGACCTTGGACCGAACCCTGACTACGAGTACCGCCGCCAGCCCCGACCTTGGACCGAATCCGGATTGAGACCAGTTTCCCCTTCGAAGCTGTGGAGAACATCTGTGCCCGACGGGGATAAGTACTGTCTAGTGCTTAGAGACTTTGAAGGGGGCTTGTCCTCTATCATCTGTTCTGTGACTTTATTCTGTGTTATAATAAAGTGTTGTTTGGACTTTTACGCACGCCTCCTGTTTTGCGCCTGGGTTCCCCGAAGCCTGTTACAGAATAATCTGGCCAAAATGAACCCAGCAGAACTTGAGGCGTTGCTAGAGGCTGTACGTGGTCAGGGTAAAGTGACCACTCAGCACAGTGAGGCTCTGAATGTTCTGGGTACAGGTATGAAGGAGCTTGGAGCAGCCTTAGCGGAGGTTCGGACCCAGCTCCATTCCCTGGATTCACGACTCACTCCGCCGACACCAGCAGCAGGAATCACCACCGCGCCGACCATGGTCACCGCCACCGGCCCCTCTCCTGAGACAACCCCGGCGGCCGGCAGGTTATCCCGGGAACCCCACATGCCCACCCCGGACAGGTATCACGGTGACCTTGGGTTATGCGGTCAGTTCCTTCACCAATGCTCTCTGGTGTTTAGTCAACAGCCGCTCAGTTATGCTTCAAGTGAGTCTAAGTCAGCATTTGTGATGAGTTTACTCTCCGGTCAGGCAGCGGCATGGGCTTTGGCAGTTTCAACTCAGCGTCCTGAACTACGTACTGATTATGATCGATTGATAAGTGAAATGTTACTAGTGTTCGATCATCCGGTCAGAGGCCGAGAGGCAGAGACCAGGTTGTTGTCTTTAAGACAGGGAGATGTTCCAGTCGCGCAGTACGCCATCACTTTCCGCATTGCAGCAGCGGATTCTGGATGGGAGGATAAGGCGTTACGAGCGCTGTTTCGCAGAAGCCTGAATCCGGAGATCAAGGATGAGTTAGCTCTGCGAGACGACCCCGCCTCCCTGGAAGGATTAATCCACCTGACCATCATGCTGGACAATCGGTTGAGGGAGCGAAGTAGAGAGAGGAGAGAAGCCACCTATTCCTCCAGGACATCATCCGTTCCAGCTCTCCGGGCGCAGGTAACAGGGGCGGAGTCTAGACAGATGGGACGGACCAAGTCGCCTCATCAAGAACAAGAACGACGTCGCAGAGAGAATCTGTGTCTCTATTGTGGGGGTGCTGGACACTATATTCAAAGTTGTCCGTTAAAAGGCCAGGCTCAGCATTAAAGGGGGGCATTTTGCTGAGCCGATCCTCTGCCGTTGCCCCCACTCCCCGACCTGCGTTTTATGTTCAACTCCGACCCAAAGGAGAATCCATCACCCTGTCCGCATTTATTGATTCTGGAGCCGACAGTAATCTCATGGACAAGAAACTGGTTACTCAGCTTGGGTTATCTGTCAGTGCTCTCAAGGAACCTGTAGTAGCACATGCTTTAGATGGCCATTTATTGGCAAAGATCACTCATCAGACTGAGTCTGTGCCAATGATCACGGCCGGAGATCATTTGGAGACTATTTCGTTTTTTGTTCTGAACTCACCTGATCTTCCTGTGATTTTAGGATATCCATGGCTTCGTCGTCATAACCCGCATGTGGATTGGCAGACCGGATCAGTGTTAAGTTGGGGCAAGGGCTGTCAATCCATTTGTCTCCAACAGAGGGAGCTCGCGTCAAGAGCTGCACCTTCAGCATCACCACAGGATCTGAACATGGTTCCCGCCGTTTATCTGGATTACCGGGAGGTGTTCTCCAAGGTGAGGGCGACATCGTTACCTCCTCACCGGGACTACGACTGCAATATAGATCTCCTACCAGGTACCTCTCCTCCTAAGGGTAGATTATACTCCCTGTCCGCTCCAGAACGTAAAGCTATGGACACATACATTAATGATGCTCTAGCTGCAGGAATCATCAGACCCTCATCCTCTCCGGCGGGAGCCGGTTTCTTCTTCGTAGAGAAGAAGGACAAGACCCTTCGACCCTGCATCGACTACAGGGGGCTGAATGATATCACGGTCAAGAACAGGTATCCGTTGCCACTCATCTCCTCTGCCTTCGAACTACTTCAAGGCGCCACTATTTTTTCTAAACTGGATCTGCGCAATGCCTACCATCTGGTACGTATACGAGAGGGAGATGAGTGGAAGACCGCATTCAACACACCCTCAGGACACTATGAGTATTTAGTCATGCCTTTTGGGTTGACCAACGCTCCCGCAGTTTTTCAAAACCTCATAAACGAGGTTCTAAGAGATCTGTTAAATCAGTTTGTGTTCGTCTACCTGGATGACATTCTGATATTTTCCCGCTCTGAACAGGAACACGTTCATCATGTCCAGCAGGTTCTCCAGAGGCTTCTAGAGAACTCCCTGTATGTTAAGGCAGAAAAATGCGAGTTCCACGTTTCTTCGGTCTCCTTCCTTGGTTACATTGTGGGCCAGAACAAGCTCCAGATGGACTCCTCCAAGGTAGCAGCAGTGACCGATTGGCCTGTTCCCGGAACTCGTAAGCAGCTCCAACGGTTCCTGGGGTTTGCAAACTTCTATCGAAGGTTCATCAGAGGTTATAGTACTATTGCTGCTCCCCTTAGCGCCTTAACCTCCTCTAAGGTTCCTTTCTATTGGAACCAAGATGCTGAACAAGCATTCCTTAAATTAAAGACTCTGTTTAGTTCTGCTCCTATCCTCCAGTTTCCCGATCCAACCAGACAGTTTGTGGTAGAGGTAGACGCTTCCAGTGTGGGAGTAGGGGCGGTCCTGTCCCAGAGAAATGGTTCCGACAATAAAATGCATCCTTGTGCTTTTTTTTCAAAACGTTTATCTCCCGCAGAACGAAACTATGACATTGGGAACCGAGAACTACTGGCTGTCAAGTTGGCACTCGAGGAGTGGAGACACTGGCTGGAGGGCGCGAAGGAACCATTTGTGGTTTGGACGGACCACAAGAACCTGGAATACCTGAAGACCGCCAAACGACTCAACTCCAGGCAAGCACGATGGTCACTATTCTTTAATCGGTTTGATTTTTGCCTCTCCTACCGTCCAGGTTCCCGAAACATAAAGCCTGACGCCTTATCCAGACAGTTCCACTTCACTGACGAGGAGGAAGGAGATCCGGAACCCATCCTTCCCCAAGCTTCCAGAGTCGCGGTCATAAGATGGGAACTGGAGGAAAGAATTAAGACGGCGGTGGAGAATGAACCCGGACCCAGTAACTGCCCGGTCACTCACCTGTTCGTACCCTTCTCATTCAGAAGGGAACTTTTGCAGTGGCTCCATGGTTCAAATCTGACCTGTCATCCTGGGGTTAACCGTACTATTGAGGTGGTCAAGAGGAGGTTTTGGTGGCCCTCCCTAAAGGAGGACGTCACCGCATATGTTAATGCCTGCCCAGTCTGTTCACAGAATAAGAGCAACCGGAATGTGCCGGCCGGGCATCTCCGGTCCCTACCTGTGCCCCATCGTCCCTGGTCTCACATATCCCTGGACTTCGTCACTGGACTGCCTCCTTCTGAGGGCAACACGGTGATCCTGACTATCGTCGACAGGTTCAGTAAAATGGCTCACTTTGTTCCCTTGCCCAAGCTTCCTTCTGCCAAGGAAACAGCACTTCTAGTGTTAACTCATGTGTTCAGGATACATGGTCTCCCTTCTGATATTGTGTCCGATAGGGGTCCACAATTCACTTCCTCCTTCTGGAGGGAGTTTTGCCAATTAATTGGGGCATCTGTGAGTCTTTCCTCAGGTTTTCACCCTCAGACCAATGGGCAGTCCGAGAGAGCCAACCAAGAACTAGAATCACTACTCCGATGTATGACTTCGAGGGATCCGGGACAGTGGTCCAAACAGTTGGTATGGGTCGAGTACGCGCACAACACCCTCGTCAATTCTTCCACCGGTATGACCCCGTTTGAGGCTGGTAACGGATACTTGCCTCCTCTGTTCCCCGACACCGAGATCCGTTCAAGTACCCCCTCTGTAGAGTCTTTCTTAAAGAAGTGTAAAAGGGTCTGGAAAAACGCCCGTGCCTCGTTGCTGCAGTCTATAAAGAGACAGGCTTGTTATGCCAATAAGAAGAGGTCACCAGGACCTACTTATAAGGTGGGCCAAAGAGTTTGGCTGTCCACCAAGGATCTCCCTTTGAGGGTCGAGTCTAGAAAACTGTCCCCTAGATTTATTGGACCCTTCACGATTGAAAAGATAATCAACCCTGTAGCTGTCAAACTATCCCTTCCGCGTTCCATGAAGATCCATCCCTCCTTCCATATTTCAAAGTTAAAACCGGTTTCAGAAAGTCCGCTAATGGGTCCCTCTCAGTCTCCACCTCTCCCTAGGATGATCGACGGTGCTCCAGCCTACACTGTCCGGAGGTTACTTCGTTCCAGGCGGTGCGGGAGAGGCCTGCAATATCTGGTAGACTGGGAGGGTTACGGTCCCGAGGAAAGGACGTGGGTACCAGCCCGGCAAATATTGGATAAAAGATTAATCACCCAGTTTCACGCTTCCCACCCAGGTCAACCCTCCAACCCCAGACGCCGGAAATTTCCCTCTCTCGACATCCCTGACCCTCCGTCAAGGGAGGAGGAGGAGGCTGAAGAACCTATGGATGAAGTCGAGGAGGGGATGCTGGAACATCTCCCTGGGGATGAATCGGAACCGGAGGAAATGACCTGGGAAAGCTACGAGGAGGATAATGTCGAGATGAACTCTGACATCTCCGAGGAATTCTGACCCTCCTCCGGAGCCCCCACCACCCTCCCTTGTCTTGTTTTTGTTTTTGTTTGTGGTTTATTGTATTGAACGTCGGGAGACGTTCCTTGGGGGGGGGGTTCTGTCATATCCTGTGTCTTGTGTTCTGTGTTTTGTTTCTGCCTGTCACCTTTCACCCTGTTCTGTCTGCCTGTTCAAATTAATAGATGCAACTCACCTGATGAGGGCAGCTGAACTCATCAGGTGAGGAGTATTTAGTCTGCTCTCAGACCTCTGTTCAGTGCCAGATTATCATGACCAGTGCTCTGATTCTCCAGCAATCCTGTTTATCCTGTGTTCCGTGTACCAGTCCCGTTTCTGTCCGACCTCCGATTTCTGCCTGTTATCCCTGTCTGTTTTTGAACCTGATCCGGAACCAGTTAAGTCTCTTGCCGCCTGCCCTGATCCTGGAATTGACGCTGACTCTGATACCTGCCGCCTGCCCCGACCTTGGACCGAACCCCGACTACGAGTACCGCCGCCAGCCCCGACCTTGGACCGAATCCGGATTGAGACCAGTTTCCCCTTCGAAGCTGTGGAGAACATCTGTGCCCGACGGGGATAAGTACTGTCTAGTGCTTAGAGACTTTGAAGGGGGCTTGTCCTCTATCATCTGTTCTGTGACTTTATTCTGTGTTATAATAAAGTGTTGTTTGGACTTTTACGCACGCCTCCTGTTTTGCGCTTGGGTTCCCCTAAGCCTGTTACAGATATATACTGTGTGTGTGTGTGTGTGTGTGTGTGTGTGTGTGTGTATATATATATGTATACAGCAGGTGAAGGTGGGGTCAGAGGTCATCCTGTATGAGTCTCCAGTTCATCTCAGGGCTGAACATATATAGAAGAAACAATCACTGTCACATTCACACCTATGGCTGATTTACATTAACCAGTTAACTAGTTAACCAGTTAACCAGTTAACTAGTTAACCAGTTAACCTATCAGTGCATGTGTTTGGATGGTGGGAGGAGCCAGAGTACCTGGAGAAAACCCACACAGACATGAGGAGAACATGTAAACTCCACACAGAAAGGTCTGGTGTGGGAATAGAACCAACAACCTTCTGTCTGTGAGGCACCAGCGTTAACTACTGTACCACCAGTGTTAACTACTGTACCACCAGCGTTAACTACTGTACCACCAGCGTTAACTACTGCACCACCAGTGTTAACTACTGTACCACCAGCGTTAACTACTGTACCACCAGTGTTAACTACTGTACCACCAGCGTTAACTACTGTACCACCAGCGTTAACTACTGCACCACCAGTGTTAACTACTGTACCACCAGTGTTAACTACTGCACCACCAGTGTTAACTACTGCACCACCAGCGTTAACTACTGCACCACCAGCGTTAACTACTGCACCACCAGCGTTAACTACTGCACCACCAGCGTTAACCACTGCACCACCAGCGTTAACTACTGCACCACCAGTGTTAACCACTGCACCACCAGTGTTAACTACTGCACCACCAGTGTTAACTACTGTACCACCAGCGTTAACCACTGCACCACCAGCGTTAACTACTGCACCACCAGTGTTAACCACTGCACCACCAGTGTTAACCACTGCACCACCAGTGTTAACTACTGTACCACCAGTGTTAACCACTGCACCACCAGTGTTAACCACTGCACCACCAGTGTTAACCACTGTACCACCAGTGTTAACCACTGCACCACCAGTGTTAACCACTGCACCACCAGTGTTAACTACTGTACCACCAGTGTTAACTACTGCACCACCAGTGTTAACTACTGTACCACCAGTGTTAACCACTGCACCACCAGCGTTAACTACTGTACCACCAGCGTTAACTACTGCACCACCAGTGTTAACTACTGTACCACCAGCGTTAACTACTGTACCACCAGTGTTAACTACTGTACCACCAGCGTTAACTACTGTACCACCAGCGTTAACTACTGCACCACCAGTGTTAACTACTGCACCACCAGTGTTAACTACTGCACCACCAGTGTTAACTACTGCACCACCAGCGTTAACTACTGCACCACCAGCGTTAACTACTGCACCACCAGTGTTAACTACTGTACCACCAGCGTTAACCACTGCACCACCAGCGTTAACTACTGCACCACCAGTGTTAACCACTGCACCACCAGTGTTAACTACTGCACCACCAGTGTTAACTACTGTACCACCAGCGTTAACCACTGCACCACCAGCGTTAACTACTGCACCACCAGTGTTAACCACTGCACCACCAGTGTTAACCACTGCACCACCAGTGTTAACTACTGCACCACCAGTGTTAACCACTGCACCACCAGTGTTAACCACTGCACCACCAGTGTTAACCACTGTACCACCAGTGTTAACCACTGCACCACCAGTGTTAACCACTGCACCACCAGTGTTAACTACTGTACCACCAGTGTTAACTACTGCACCACCAGTGTTAACTACTGTACCACCAGTGTTAACTACTGCACCACCAGTGTTAACTACTGCACCACCAGTGTTAACTACTGTACCACCAGTGTTAACTACTGTACCACCAGCGTTAACTACTGCACCACCAGCGTTAACTACTGCACCACCAGCGTTAACTACTGCACCACCAGCGTTAACTACTGCACCACCAGTGTTAACTACTGCACCACCAGTGTTAACTACTGCACCACCAGTGTTAACTACTGCACCACCAGTGTTAACTACTGCACCACCAGTGTTAACTACTGCACCACCAGTGTTAACTACTGCACCACCCCTGATATATATAATAATAATTATTGTTACCTCCACCAATGAGGTTATGTTTTTGCCAGAGTTCGTTAACTTATGTTTTTTTAACGGTTTGTTTGTTTGTGTGTTTGTTTGTTTGTTTGTTTGTTTGTTTGTTTGTTTGTGTGTTCGTACACATTTCCTCTGTTCTTACTCTAGCGTCGTCATTTCTTGACAGATCGTTCTGAAGTTTGTCATGTAGAAGGAAACACATACAAGGATGAAACAGTCTGAGTTTCAGCTGACTCCACTCTCTACTAACCTCTGACATCATGTTGAATATTCACGTCGTCACAGCAGACATTTGTCATTTTAACATGTGTTGATGATTTAACATAATAATGTGTGATAACCATGTATTCATGATTTGACAAGATCACAGATTGAATAACATTTGCGAAGTTGCCACATTCTGTATGGGTTTCTAGTCTGTCTGTCTGTCTGTCTGTTTGTCTGTCTGTCTGTCTGTCTGTCTGTCTGTCTGTCTGTCTGTCTGTCTGTCTGTCTGTCTGTCTGTCTGTCTGTCTGTCTGTCTGTCTGTCTGTCTGTCTGTCTGTTAGTGAGATAACTCAAAAATGGATGAATTATGGATGGATGTTGTTTACATTTTCAGGGTAGGTTGGTAATGGGCAGATCTAGAAATGATTAGATTTAGGTGTATTCTCCATTTACCACAATGTAACAGTTCAAAGTGATCCAGAATCCAGGATCTCTTCTGGATCACCACCTAAATCTAATCATTTCTAGATCTGTCCATTATCAACCTACCCTCAACTTTTGAACTTATCTTGCGAACAGGCAGACAGACAGACGGACAAACTGTTAAAATCATAACCTCCTTGGTGGACCTCTCTGCTTTTGAAGGGGGGGGGGGTCTGCCTTGGCGGAGGTTTGTGCTCTCAGAGTGATTTTCTCGTTATTATTATTTTTGATTTAATTTATTTCAGTCAATTAAAAGTAAAAAAAAGAAAGAAAAAGAAAAATTAAAACAAAAATGTAGCTGCATGTAACAGAAAAAAGACAGAGAATAAGGCACAATAAAAAAGTATTTGTAATTAAAACTTTTTAGCAAAAATAATAAACATTTAATTAAATTATATTATATTTAAAAATACTAAACAAAAAAAGAAACCAAAAATCCCTAAACCAATACAAATACTATTCTAAAAACTAAGTAAAACTTTGTTTAATAAACAAAGGACTGAGAATGATAATGAAGGGAGGGGTCCCACAGCCCCCCCCCCAACACACACACACAGTCACACTCCTGTGTTAATGTGTTAATGTGTACTTGGGGTGTTAGTGTGGAACCCCTCCCTTAGTCATCATTATCATTAGAATAAAGACAGACAGTGTGTGTGTGTGTGTGTGTGTGTGTGTGTGTGTGTGTGTGTGTGTGTGTGTGTGTGTGTGTCTCCACTGGTGTGAAATGAAACCAACTTCTTCAACCATAACATGTTTTAGACCAAACCTTCAGGTCGACACTTCGTCTTTCAATTTTGATTATGATTTAATCAGTGACAGGGGGCGGAGTCGAATGATGACATCACCTCATCCCAGTTTGTTTAAGTGAAAATGGAGCTGACGCAACATAAAGAAAACAATAAAAGATTAATCACAACCACAAACAAACAAACGAACAAATAAATAAATGTTTGTTTTCTGTTTTTTGTTGTTGTTCTCACCATAATAGTTAGTTATAATAGTGTTTTGTGAGTCTTTTTGGTTCTGCTGTTTTTTTTTATTACTTGTGCTTCAATGTGATGTCTTTCATTTGCATGATGTTCTGCGAATTTTCAATTTGTGTATTTAAAAGGATGTATAAAACAAGTATAATAAAAAAATAATGTGAATATTCAGTTATTATATATATATATTTACTGTATTTCAGATGAACACACATGTTCCCACGTCTCTTCTGGATCATATGACCTTCTATTGTGGATTCTCGTCGACTGCTTGACCTCAGGGCCTTCATCTGGATCAGCGCCACCGTCTGACAATACCTGTCCAGGAACACACACATTCCTGCGCTCGGGCAAATTATCAAGGTGATTTTCTGTGGTCGTTGGCAGAAACAGGAGAAATCTGCAGACTCTAGGGCATGTGCTTAACAATGGAGAGAAGGTTTAGAAGGAAAAATACAGAATATACACATCTGTCATGAGTTATAATCACTGAAAATACAAAATATACACATCTGTCATGAGTTAAATGAATAAAAAATACAAAATATACACATCTGTCATGAGTTATAGTCACTGAAAATACAAAATATACACATCTGTCATGAGTTAAATGAATAAAAAATACAAAATATACACATCTGTCATGAGTTATAGTCACTGAAAATACAAAATATACACATCTGTCATGAGTTAAATGAATAAAAAATACAAAATATACACATCTGTCATGAGTTAAATGAATGAAAATACAAAATATACACATCTGTCATGAGTTAAATGAATGAAAATACAAAATATACACATCTGTCATGAGTTAAATGAATGAAAATACAAAATATACACATCTGTCATGAGTTAAATGAATGAAAATACAAAATATACATATCTGTCATGAGATTCAGTCAAAGATTTCCTTTTTAATTAATTTTTTGTTTCATATATTTTTTGTATTCATGTATTTCTGTATTCCATAATAAATAAATGAATAAATGAATAAATAAAAGAAAGAAAAATAGAAAAAAAGCAAAGCAAAGGTTTAAAAAAAATTTTTTTTACTTCTTTATTTATTAGTATTTGATAAAAAATATTTAATGTATTTCTGTATTTCATAGAAAATAATTACAAAAATAAATACATAAGGAAATATATAAAGAAAGTACAAGAAAGAAAGTGAAATCTTTCCAGCAGCAGCCGTATTTCTGTCTTTTCTGTTTCCAAACCGGGAAGTGACGTCACAGAAACAGACCCCGCCCCCTTTCACCTGAACAGTGGGCGGGGCTCGTGAGAGCTTCAGAAGAAGCAGACAAAAGCAGGAAGAGCTCAGAAGCAGCAGCAGCGGCGCGAGCTCAGTGTGTCTGTGTGTGAACTTTGACCTCTGCTCGCTGTCTGGGCTCAGACATGGACGTCCAGGACTCCCCCCCCCATGGGATTATGGGGCTTTTAAGGACCTTTGACTCCTCTGAGTTTGAGAACTGGGAGAAGATCGGCTCAGGTGGTTTTGGACAAGTTTACAAAGTCCGACACAAACAGTGGAAAACATGGCTGGCGATGAAGTGCCCCCCCTGCCTTCATATGGATGACAAGTAAGTTATTTAACTGTATTAATAAATGCCCCCCCCCCTGCCTTCATATGGATGACAAGTAAGTTATTTAACTGTATTAATAAATGCCCCCCCCCCTGCCTTCATATGAATGACAAGTAAGTTATTTAACTGTATTAATAAATGCCCCCCCCCCCCCTGCCTTCATATGGATGACAAGTAAGTTATTTAACTGTATTAATAAATGCCCCCCCCCTGCCTTCATATGGATGACAAGTAAGTTATTTAACTGTATTAATAAATGCCCCCCCCCCCCTGCCTTCATATGGATGATAAGTAAGTTATTTAACTGTATTAATAAATGCCCCCCCCCCCCTGCCTTCATATGGATGACAAGTAAGTTATTTAACTGTATTAATAAATGCCCCCCCCCCCCCCCCCTGCCTTCATATGGATGACAAGTGACTGACATTTACTGCACTTTATTTATGGAACTGTATTTAGTTTTATTACCTTTATTTTACAGTATTTAACTATATTTAACTTTAACTTTATTTAATTTTAACTGTAGTTAACTTTATTTAATTTTAACTGTATTTAACTTTATTTAATTTTAACTGTATTTAACTTTAACTGTATTTAACTGTATTTAACTTTAACTGTATTTAACTGTATTTAACTTTAACTGTATTTCGTTAACTGTCAGATGTGTGTGGAACAAGTAAGTGTTCATTTAGTGTTTTTTTTTCTTGTGCTCATTCAGCTCATTTATATTTTATTGTCGACAGAAAAACAACATAAATGAGACAACATAATGGTAATTAAAGAAAAGACTAAATGAATGTTGTCTAATTTATTATTATAGTATTATTTTTATTGTGTGTCAGAATGTTCTCCCTTTATCAAGTTCACTGTATCTGAACTGCAAAACCATCTGACTGGACCAGTTCTGGTTCAGTTGTGGTCCAGTTCTGGTGGAGGGTTCAGGCTTCAGAACCTCTGTTCTGGGTCAAAACAATCGGACCCAAGAAAAAATCCAGTTGTATTCCTCCAATCAACAGGAGACTCAGAGGGGAGGGGCTAACTTCAGAGGGGAGGGGCTAACAATCACAGTGAATAACAGTCTGTCTGTATATCTGTCTGTCTGTCAGTATATCTGTCTGTCTGTCAGTCACTCTAACATTTCTATACCAGATTCTTTACAGTATAAAATAATAATAGTTATAAAAATTCATTCCTTCACTCGACTGCACTTATTTTTAAAAAAGACGGTTTGTCTGAACTGAATGAAAATAATAATAAAAGTAACATTTATTCTCCTAATTTTTCTCTCTCTTTATTTTTTCCCTCTTTGTTTCTTCATTTCTTTCCTCTTTTCCTTCCTCCTTTTTTCTTTTTCCCGCTCTTTCCTTCATCTGTCAGTAAATAAAACAGAATATGTCGATCAATGCAACAGGCTGATACTGTAACACACAACTGTAAATACTGATTAAATACACAAATGAAAGCAGACGTGAGCGCAGAGGAAGTGAAGACATAAAGAGGATGAAATAAACCTGTTAAATCTGACCATAAAAATATAAACACTGGACTGGACTGGACTGGACTGGACTCAAGGTCAACTGGTTCAGAGTACACTGCATCTGCACATTCAAATGGACTCAGAAAGTAGTAGTAGTAGTAGTAGTAGTAGTAGTAGTAGTTATGGTACTCGTAGTGGTAATAATAATAGTAGTACTAGTAGTAGTAGACTTATTTTATACTGATCCATGTTTTTCTACAAATATATAATGTTCTAATGTTGGATGTTGATGATTATTATTATTATTAGCAAAGTTACAAAACATGAGCTATAGTGTTTATGCTGTCGTCGTACATCCCTGTTTCCTGTCACTGTAAACAGCTGGTTGGCAGATGTTGGTCTGATGTGAACAAAACCTGACGTTTGGTTGACGCATCCAATTAAGATGAAATGCTCCAACACTGTGGAATCACCCTCTGCAACGTATCGTAACGTAACGTATCATATCATAATGTATCGTAACGTAATGTAGCGTAGCATAACGTAGCGTAGCATAACGTAGCGTAGCATAACGTAGCGTAGCATAACGTAGCGTAGCATAACGTAGCGTAGCATAACGTAATGTAACTCACCAATGGTCCAAAAGATGAAGGTGTTTGTTTCCTCTTGGCCTAGCCTACTGCTATCACATGAACTAATACTCCCTCTGCCCCCCCCCCCCCCCCCCCCCCCTGTCTCTCTCTCCACCGTATTGGCCAATCAGAGAACAACAGGACTGGGCAGAAGCCAAGGCACAAATCTGGACTTTTGTTAACGCTGATATGAGATGAGTTTTTAGAGCTGGAAACCATGGCAACCTACTGTGTAGGTGTTGACTATAATAGGTCTGCATTAAAGATAAAAATAATGACGTGTTTCAGTTTATGTTACATCATAACTCCAATCACAGACACACTTCTTTTTGTACAGTACCTTTTTTATCTTTTTGTACAGTACCTTTTTTATCTTTTTGTACAGTACCTTTGCAAACACCTCTAAGATTATTCGAAATATCCTAAAATGAAAAGAACCTCTGTACTGGGTCAACGAGCATTTTGGATTTTACTTTGGACATAATTTGTACCCTGGTCGCACTAACCCCCCCTAGTGTCAGTAAATTTAACGTTCTATCGTAGTTAGTCTCGTTTCACTTGATGTAACTTTTGGCTAGATTTCCCTAGAACTGGTCGACCAATCACAGTGAAGTATAGAGTCAGAGGACGTAAAATAACGTATGGACGCTATGGACGTGTCCATACCAATATTTGGATGTTTCTAAAATGTCCATACCAATGTTGAATGGAAAATTACAAGATATTTGTGAAACAAAAGGTTACTGTGACACTGAAAAGACTTTAATTTGCTACAAAAAACACAGTGCACCATATATATAGTTGTGATAATTTTGCCTTTTTATCTAATAATGTTAAACTTCACTTAATGCTCTTTATAATCCACTTCACTTTATATATAAATAACCTAAAAAAGAATCCATTCATTGACAGTGTGTCTTATAGTGACTAAATATTGTCATCAACGAACCTTTATCATGTGATAAAAGCCAGAACAAACTGGACGTAAATGTGGGTTTGGGGCGATAACTATAATTAAATATATAATCCAGTTATAGATGAACAATAAAAAACAGAAATAAAAAAAACCTAAAATGTCTCAGTTTTTGTCAGAGGTGTAAAGTAACTGAGTAAAAGTTTACGTATCTGTACTTTACTGGAGTATTTATTTTTCTGGCAACTTTTTACTTTTACTTCCTACATTTTTGCATAAACATCTGTACTTTATATTTTTTACATTCTCAGAATAGATGTTACTTTTTCAAACTAAACAGATGTGACATTACAAAAAGAGGAAGAAAGAAACTGACTTTATATGTTATAGTTATATGACTATTATCTTTTTATTTCACAATTTTTACATTTTATCTTAAAATTATACATAGACCTGATCAAACACAATGTCAACACAGTAAGTCACTTTTAAAGGGTTTAATTTTGAAAGTTTTTTTTTAATTTTGATTAAATAAGTTTTATTGCGTTCATGGCAAAAAACAAAAAGTTTTGCTTTTGTACTTTATTACAATTCAGAAGTTGTACTTTTTTACTTTTACTTAAGTACAGAATGTGAGTACTTTTACCACCTCTGGATTTTGTTGACAAAAACAAAATGAGATATTATTTGAATTATTTAAGCTGTGTTTATTTATTTATTTATTCATTGTTGCCGTCTCTTGTGAGGAAGTCGTCAAATTACGTCCCCACCAATGTCAACATCATAATTACTCCCATGATAGTCAGAGGGCGGGGCTAACAAAGTGACGCTGCGATGATTGGTAGAGAAACAAGTGTAAACAACCATAGAAGAAGAACAACAACAGGTGTAGATTTCCTTTTATCACAGATGAGTGAAGAATGTGAGAAAACGTCAACAATCTTTAAATTCTTTTTACAGAAGCGACAACAGTCGTTTAGTTTTGTTTAGTCATTCCTAACTTTCTCCAGACTCCTCCGTCAACTTTCAGTCGTTCTAACTACGTCATCCTAAAGATTACACTGATTGGTTGTAGTACCGTCCTATTGCATACAGAGGATTTGAAAGACAACATTTTAGCCCCGCCTCCTCTGACTATGAAGCACCACTAGACCCATACATGGAATGAATATGGACAACACCGCTAGGCTAGGCTAGTATTTTTGTGCATTTTAGTGTAGCGCAGCTAGGCTACATAATTACCATAATTTTAGAATAAAACAGGTCATAAAATGTCATCACATAAGAAATTAGGAAAAGTGTTTGTGATAATAATCAGTCTTATTGATAACATGTGTAGCTGGTTTTGTGTTTTATTATTGAATTTCTGGTGGTTTTGAAAGTGGGTCCCCACTAGCCTAGGATCTAGACTGTCCCCAGTGGCCGCAAACTGCATTTGCTACGGGGGCAGTCTAGAAAGTCTTGGCGAATTTGTGGGCGGGATAACCGCTGTCTGTCAAGTTTTCTCTTTACACAACGCCACGCTATTGGATAAATCAAACTTTTGCCATACCCGGTGGGCAAAACTCCGACAACGTCCCTTTTTTCCAAAAACAGCTTAAGTGCCGTTTTCTGCTCCTCTCGCAGGGAAAACTGTAATTTTAAATCACCTAGCGTTGCTGCCAAAGCCAGCTCCAATGGTTGTTCCTGGTGATGAGCCATGTTGTCTAGCAGCTAGCAACTGGTGTTACGGCAATGTGTGCTAGCTAGCAGCTACGCCTTCTTCTTCTCTTTGGTGTGCTAGCTGCTACGTCTCTGCGACTACAACATTACGTGTCGTATTTGTGTCGTCATGAGGCAGGGCGGGCTCCAATCCCGCCCCTCGCGATTTGATTGGTCCGACCCGGTTGGGATTTTCAGATCCTAGGCTGTCTAGTCTGTCTCCTCGTAGCAAATACCATTTGCGGCCACTGGGGACAGACTAGATCCTAGGCTAGGTCCCCACAGTTCGACACAGTAAAGTCATATATGGAACAATCAGTCAGTAGTAGATTAAATGTGAGACTTTGGACTTTACTACATTTCTAGATTTACACAGTGATAGTGATGTTTATATTTTCTTTTTAATGTGTTGTTTCCATGTTAGTTTTAGTCTCAGAAAGTCATTCAAACTCAACTTTACAGATGTTTAATTTAACATTTCAATGACTTTTCAGTTAGATTCCCAAAACCATACATGTAGTTTTCTTAATGATCAAAGATAATTAATTGACATTAAACTGAGCCTTTTGAGTTTTTTTTTTTTCCATTTCTACACAAATGCATAATCTGCGTTCAGTTGTTAAAATCAGTTTCCAGTCACTTGTGGGGACAAACCTCAGGTCCCCACAGAGTAACTGGTTGAATTAGCAGGAAGTTGACAGTGGTGTTTGTAGCCGCGGGTGCAGATGGATCTGTTTACCTGAGCGTCCACATGCCTGTGAATGGAAGTTTCCACTGGCTTTATTTTACTGCAGCGACAGGAAGTGGAACACCATGACACTACTGACCATTTAACATGATGGGATAGTCCTGAGGCCCCCCCAAAAGAACGATGAACCATCTCTGCACCCCCCATGTCTTTAAATACCTTCTTAAAACACATTTTAGTACCTGTGTTTTTTAAACATCTCTTTTAAGATGTGGCCAAGGTCTATTTTCTACCTATTTGTGTGATTTTTAACATCTTTTTAAAAGAGCTGCACAATGTCATAGAGTGAGCGATAGTCACATGACAAGCCCTGCAATTATTTGTATTTATTTTGTCTATAGTATTTATTTATTTATTTATTTAACTGGTTATTTATTTAAAATGTTTGTTTAAAAACTAGATAAATAATTATTTAATAATTATAATTATTTGTATTTTTTATATATATATATATATATATATATATATATATATATATATATATATATATATATATATATATATATATATATATTAAATGTATTTATTTTTACAGGTGGATGATTGAGTTTATTTTCCTTCACTACTATTTATACAACAGCTGAGATTCTTCAGGATTATTTCACTTATTTACACATTTATATGCTTCATAGATTTATTTTACTTGCGTAAAACTACATTTATTTATTTATTTATTTCAATTCTTCAATTCAAACAAAAAAAGTATGTAATTTTCAATTTATTAATTTATAATTATTAATTGAATGGCAGTCAACTGTATGTTCAGTGTCGAACACTAATCTTATTTTAAATGTATTTGTATATAGTTTAATTAATTGTATGTCTTTTTTTTATTAAATTTTAAATAATTATTTATAATTTTTATGTATTAATAATTAATAGTATTTAATTACCGGTACTTCAGTTACAGAAGGATGACAGTCAAACATATGTTCAGTGTCGACCACTAATGTTTGAGCGTTAGCATCGACACCACACATGTTATTTACCACTGAGGGTTTTTTCAAATCGCAATATAATGTTTATCACAGTTTAAAAAAATCATAATGTAATTTTTTTCTAATATTGTGCAGCTCAACTTTTTAATTTTTTTTTTCCTTTTTTTGTATGTTTTTACCTTTTTTAAAAAAGAAAAAACATATTTTTCCATCAGTGTAGGTTTTTTTTTTTTTTTTTTTTTTACTTTTAACACATCTTCATATTTTCTCTCATTTTCACTTCAGGTGTAATTTAGTTTTTTCTTCTTCTCACATGTTCTGTAGTTATCTAAACACATGCTAATTTAACTTGGAATAAACCATAGTTCACACACATAAATACAGTGGTGCCTCAGTTTACGAAATTAATTTGTTCCAGAAGTGGTTTTGTAACGTGATTTTTTTTTTTTTCGTAAATACTCGTATTTTACATGTAAATGACCTGATTGGTTCCAAGGCCCCTAATACTACCCCCTAAACCCTTTAAAAACTATAAAAGTATCCACACTTTGTATGAAATATGCATTAAAAGTATAAGAAAACCTATTAAACCATTAAAATGAATAAGACATTGTGGTTGTTTTAATTGTGATCAGTAGTTTTTGTCTGTTTGGGTCCACTATCCACTAAATTATGAGATAACAAGTCTAAATTATGAGAAAAAAATTGGTTAATACATAATGAACAAACATTTATAAATAACAAATGTTTAATACACAGTGAGTTGTGTAGATTTTTTCTAGTGTTACTAAAATGTCATGTCGTTAGGTTGAATGGAAGTAAATGATCTAAACAGTTGTGACCTTCTGACCTTCTACACTATTAACACATTCTCCCACTTCTACTAAACAGTGACACTAAACACTACATTTATTTCCTCAGAAGTGCAGCCCTCCGTTTGGAGCGACTGAATAAACGTATATTCGTGTCATGTTTCACATCACATTCAGATTTTCACCAAAACAAGAACAAACAGGAAGTAGATGTTTCATTGTTTTTTTTCTCTTCCAACCTGAGCTGACGTCGTTATCATCTCCAAACATCTATAGAGTACATAAACTGTCATTTGACGGTGTGTTCACTGACCCCGCACGCTGCCATAGTGGAGTTTGAGGAGCTCAAAGGCACCTTTGTGTGTCTGCTGCCGTGACGCCCACAATAAAAGAAGTGGTTGAACCGGTCCGACCAGGTCTGTAGGCTGCACACAACATTCTGTCTGTGTTTGAGGAGCTGCTGAGGAGCCAAGGGTTAGCTAACATGTACAGGCCAAGGGTTAGCTAACATGTGCATACCAAGGGTTAGCTAACATGTACAGGCCAAGGGTTAGCTAACATGTGCATACCAAGGGTTAGCTAACATGTACAGGCCAAGGGTTAGCTAACATGTGCATACCAAGGGTTAGCTAACATGTACAGGCCAAGGGTTAGCTAACATGTGCATACCAAGGGTTAGCTAACATGTACAGGCCAAGGGTTAGCTAACATGTGCATACCAAGGGTTAGCTAACATGTACAGGCCAAGGGTTAGCTAACATGTACAGGCCAAGGGTTAGCTAACATGTACAGGCCAAGGGTTAGCTAACATGTACAGGCCAAGGGTTAGCTAACATGTACAGGCCAAGGGTTAGCTAACATGTGAACGCTTAGGGTTAGCTAACATGTGCATACCAAGGGTTAGCTAACATGTGAACGCTTAGGGTTAGCTAACATGTGCATACCAAGGGTTAGCTAACATGTGCATGCCAAGGGTTAGCTAACGTGCACCAGTGAAGTGCAGGCTGATCTGAAGTGAGCGGGCGCCTGCGGTCGTCTGCAGTTGACATTGGGGTGACGGTCGGTCGAGTCATTCTGTCATTTGAGATAAACATTAAAATAACCTGGTAAATTATTTAAAATATTCCTCATAAATGAAAACCATCAAAAACCAAGTATTCTGTGACAGTGCACCTTGTGGTGTGAAAATACAGTCATCAGATGTGATGTGTTCACATGTTCATAAAAGTGTCAGATGTGCAGATGTAACAGAAGTAAATAAATGTTTACATACATGAAGGGGTTAAACCCAGCTGATCGTACTGTTTACACCATCACTGGAATAATCTGAGAGCGACAGGAATCTAAAACTACCTACATCTAAATCTGTATTTCTTTCAGCTTCTGTAAACCAAGGTTCTCCTCATGATTATTTAAACCTATTAGTAAAACTGAAGCCAAACCGGTTGAATCTTTGAAATTATCACAAGTCGTTCAGAACCCTCAGTAAATGTCAGATTGTTTGTTTATGTGTCGTGGAACGAGTTGAAAGAAAGACTATAATAATTAGTTGTGGCTGTTTTGGAAGTGTGTACTGGAATCTGTGAGTATGATAATGCTAATGCTAATGCTAACGGTGTCAGTTGTTACTGCTATGCTAACGGGACACACCAATCAACAGTCAGTTAAATATTGTTTGTTTGCTTTATTTGTCTTGGTCAAAAAACAAAACAATTGGTGACAAAAGCAGGTATACAAAAAGTGAAACTGACTGAAAAGTCTTTGGGCTGAAGCTGAAGCTGGTGTCCACCTTATTATAAACAAAAGCAAAGACTGAAAGAAAAAAACATGTTTCAAAGCCGATCGTTGGTGCTTGATAATACAGATAAAAATATAGTGAGAACAGGAGAAAAAAAACCAAAGACATTCTATAGTGTTTTAATATAATGACCTTTAATAATGGACACAGGTACTCTGTTTCAGTTTAGTGTCCAGTCAGCTTCATACATTTACCCCGGTGGCAGATAATCTTCTTTCTTTACGGTTTGTCCTTGAGATTTTTTTTTTTTTTTTTTTTAACATACCAGATATGTATGTTCTCTGAGTTTGAAGATATATTATTTTTATTATGGTGGTGAAGTGACACTCAAATGTCACTGTCTACTTTCAGACTTGAATGCACGAAAAGCAGGAAAATGGGGAATGTGGCTCCGCCTCTAAACTACAGCTAACAACAAACGAACCAAAAAAGAAAAGGGTCTAAAAGGGAAGTGATAAAACTGAACGGTGGATGAACCAGATAGTTCAGTTGAAGGTGAATCAGACGTTCCACCTGATAATTCACTGAATTATGGACCTTGTTTAATGTGAATGTATCGTAATAAAAGCTTCGGTCACAACCTAACTTGCTGTAGACGCAAGAATGACAAAAATGCCTGAATTCCTGGGGGACTGAAGTTGTTAGCGGCGTGTAGCACAGTTGTGTTGTTGTCATAGAGACCTGGTGAAAGTCCATAAGTTAGTTGTCATTAGTAATGAACTACGACACAACTGTAGCCAAATCAGGGGGCGGGACTTAGTCAACGTGCACGACAATGTTCAGAGCGACAAAGTTAGAAAGAGAATGAAATGAGTTTAATATGTTTGTTGTTTGTGGTGTGAAACATTGCACTGTAATCCACCATAGAACTGGAAAGACACTCGATGAATGTTGTGCAGGTGTTAGTAGTTCCACACACAAACACGACACACTACAGACACACATTTGTTGAATTATAGATCAATGTAAAACCTTAAATAGTATCGTACACAGGGCCCCCACAAATCTGGAAATGGCCCTGCCTGCGGTGTCTCGTTTTGGCCCATGAGCCTTATGTTGGCCAGCACTGCTAGAGAAACCTGAGCCGCCGTGCACGCAGCGCCAGCGTGCGTATTGTTTGAACAGTTTCCCAGGCCCGCTCACCTACATGAGGCGTTCAGGTGCATTCCTGTGAATGGATTTATCAGCACTCATCTGTCCTGGTTCAGAGGTGGAGCAGCGTCAGTAGAGCTGTGGGTGACCTGAAAATGTTGTGGTGGTGGAGGAATGTCAGCAGATAAAGGGGGTGGAGCAAAGGTTGAGCAACAGAACAAGAGCAGAGTTTGAGACATTCCAGGTCGGACTGGAATGTCCTGCAGCACCCGAACGCCACTGGACACAAGCACCGCCCGCTTTAGGAAACCACTGAGTGTTCAGGGGCTCACAGGTGGAGCTGTTAACGGGCGGAGCCGTTAACGGGCGGAGCCGTTAACGGGTGGAGCCGTTAACAGGTGGAGCTGTACTGTTAACAGGCGGAGCTGTACAATATACTGTCTGAGCATCGACATCGCAGTAGTCACATAGCAGGTTCTGCAATTATTATTATTTTTTTTTATTTCTCTCGCCCACCAGTTTGTGCCTATGGTCCCTCTGACCAACACCAAATATTCATACTCATTCATAATCATTCATACACCAGTGTGAGTGACACTGGAGTGACACAACAGACTGACTAGGACAGAGTGGGATTCGAACCACCAACCCTTCAGTTAGTGGATGACCCACCAGTTAACAGGCGGAGCTGTTAAAAAGTGGAGCACAAAACGGAAAACTGCATCATTATTGGATTTTTCATTTTGGTTTTGGAAACAAATAATGAAGAAAAGAGTTGCTTTTTCATTGTATTATTTTTGGTTTTATTTTGAAAAAACGAATGAATGAATGATACACGAAGTAAGTTTCACTGTGATAAATAAATTCTTAATAAAAATAAGAATAAACACGTGGTGCCCGGCACAACAAACCCCGCCCCCTCACACACATTTGACCCGGTTAAAATAAATAAGTTCAAAAATAACAAAATGAAAATAGTTTTAAGTAATAAGTGTGTGAGAGTCTCAGATGATAAAGTAGATTCTTATCTGTGGTGGGTGTTTACTTTGGATATTTACAAACATCTGTCATTGTTTCCTGCCTGTACACGATGTTTACCACTTCCACTTTCCAGGGAAATCCTTCACAGCAGCTCCAAAAAGTCTACCAACGTCTCTCACACTCACACTCACTCACACACACTCACTCTCACTCACACACATTCACTCACACTCACTCACACACATTCACTCACACTCACTCTCACACTCACTCACACTCACTCACACACATTCACTCACACTCACTCTCACACTCACTCACACTCACTCACACACACTCACTCTCACACTCACTCACACTCACTCACACTCACTCACTCACTCACACTCTCACTCACACACACTCACTCTCACACTCACTCACACTCACTCACACACACTCACTCTCACACTCACTCACACTCACTCACTCACTCTCACACTCACTCACACTCACTCTCACACACTCACTCTCACACTCACTCACTCACACTCACTCACTCACTCACTCACACTCTCACTCACACACACTCACACTCACTCACTCACTCTCACACTCACTCACACTCACTCACACTCACTCACTCACTCTCACACTCACTCACACTCACTCTCACACTCACTCACTCTCACACTCACTCACACTCACTCACTCACACTCACTCACTCACTCACACTCACACTCACACTCACTCACACTCACTCACTCTCACACTCACTCACTCACTCTCACACTTACTCTCACTCACTCACACTCACTCACTCACACACACTCACACTTACTCTCACTCACACTCACTCACTCTCACACTTGTTTCCATGTCTCATTTGGAAGTGAGTGTAAGTACATTTTTTAAAACTAGAGAGCACAGACCTCCGCCAAGGTAGACCCCCCCCCCCCCCCACACACACACACACCCCAATCACCCCCAAAATCAAATCAGTTCTTCTTGTTCACATTTCCAACATATCCAGAAACTTTCATCAAAATCCGTCCATAAGTTTTGGAGTTATGTTGAACCCAGACAAACAGATAAACGCCGGCAAAAACAGAACCTCGTTGGCGGAGGAAATAAAATAATAATAAAATAAAATTAATGATGAAAATTTGACATTTTAATTACAAAATAAATATGAATGAATAAATACAAGATAATAATCATGTAAAAAATAAAACGACAAAAATAAATATAAACACATCTTCAAATCTTTGAAAAATATATCTTTCCCTCATGCTTTATGGGGACTTGTGGACAAAAAAAAAGTAATGTATTTATAGGGACACATCATTTCTATTGTACTAGGGGGGGGGACCTTTATTTATATTTAACCCTGAATTTTGGTCCCAATAGTGTCAGAGGTCCCCATGGTGTAACTGTGTAAACATGTTAATGTCCCCATAAAGATAGGAATGCGTACACACACACACACCTTACATGTTTTTTTTTATCCAGAAGCAGAAAATATTAACCCATAAAGGTCCAGTTCTACTTTTGTGTCAGCTCTCAAATTATAATTTTTTCCTCTACATTTAACTTTTAAGTGATTTATCACAATCTATTATAATAATATCCTCTGTATTTTTGCATTTTTAAGTAAAAATCATGTATTTCCATGTATTCAATTCACTGATTGTACAGATGTTTACAACAGTTCAGAGTAAATTCAAAGCAGAATTTATCAAAAGCGAAAGAGTTTGTTTTTTTTCACTCAAATGTATCCTTAACTGATCATAAAAATAATTGTGTATGATCACTTGTCATTTGTTGCCATAAAAAAAAAAAACTCTGCCACTGAACCTTTCTGAAGTGATTTTTTTTTTAGCCTTCATAACATAATCCTCTGTATTTTCTGATGTTTTTTTCAGCATTTCCCTATATTTAACCTTCTGATCAGGTAATAAATATCAGTTAATTCAAGGATTATAACAGAGAGACCTGAAGAAAAAGTGACATTTGTATAGAATCTATCATTAACTGAATATAAACTGTCAGTGATTCAACTGCATGGCTTTTACTACTGAAGCAATATGGTTGAAGATGACTGTGTTTCCATGGGAACTACTGAGACTTAAAGTCCAAATGGACCTAAATCAAGTTCGTTTTGAAAACCAGAAGTTATAGCCGGAGCTGTGTGCGGTAATTTCTGCTAATAAATAAACTCAACAGTTAAAACGTCAAAGCTGAACCAGGGATGTGAGTTCTTCTGACAGAATTTTATCTTCATTTATAGCAGTGTTTTATCCATCTCGCTAACTAGTGACGCTAACGGTAGCTAGTGACACTAACGGTAGCTAGTGACGCTAACGGTAGCTAGTGATGCTAACGGTAGCTAGTGACGCCAATGGTAGCTAGTGGCGCTTAACGGTAGCTAGTGACGCTTAACGGTAGCTAGTGACGCTAACGGTAGCTAGTGACGCCAACGGTAGCTAGTGACGCCAACGGTAGCTAGTGACGCCAACGGTAGCTAGTGACGCCAACGGTAGCTAGTGACGCCAACGGTAGCTAGTGACGCTTAACGGTAGCTAGTGACGCTAACGGTAGCTAGTGACGCCAACGGTAGCTAGTGACGCCAACGGTAGCTAGTGACGCTTAACGGTAGCTAGTGACGCTTAACGGTAGCTAGTGACGCTTAACGGTAGCTAGTGACGCTTAACGGTAGCTAGTGACGCTTAACGGTAGCTAGTGACGCTTAACGGTAGCTAGTGACGCTTAACGGTAGCTAGTGACGCTTAACGGTAGCTAGTGACGCTTAACGGTAGCTAGTGACGCCAACGGTAGCTAGTGACGCCAACGGTAGCTAGTGACGCTTAACGGTAGCTAGTGACGCTTAACGGTAGCTAGTGACGCTTAACGGTAGCTAGTGACGCCTAACGGTAGCTAGTGACGCCAACGGTAGCTAGTGACGCCAACGGTAGCTAGTGACGCCAACGGTAGCTAGTGACGCCAACGGTAGCTAGTGACGCCAACGGTAGCTAGTGACGCCAACGGTAGCTAGTGACGCTTAACGGTAGCTAGTGACGCCCAACGGTAGCTAGTGACGCCCAACGGTAGCTAGTGACGCCCAACGGTAGCTAGTGACGCCCAACGGTAGCTAGTGACGCCCAACGGTAGCTAGTGACGCCCAACGGTAGCTAGTGA
>CM035796.1:47247253-47277253 GCA_020466265.1 Siphamia tubifer
TCACATTGATTAAAAAAAAATTAAATCCAATTTTTAGACAAGGGTGAAATAAGAAATACATTAAGATTTGATTACACAAAAGTACAAGATAAACTGATTATACATCCATTATAAAATTTCAATAAAATAAATAAGAAATATTGCACACAAAATATAAAGAATATACAGAACAGAGTGACTCCATTCTTTATCTTCCTTCAAAGGCTGATGAAAATAAAACAGTTTTTTACTTTAGTTTTAAATCTACTCAGTGAACTGCCTTCCCTCATGTCTTTTGTTATTATATTCCATAACTTTGGTTCATAGTTACCAAAGGCTGCGTCCCCACTTGTTTTTGTCATAAATGTGACCCACCACCAGTAAACCAGGCATAAGTGTGTGTAAATCCAAACAGAGTTATGTGTGTATCTTGGTAGAGTGGAAACTAAGGTTTAAGATGGTGAAAAAATGATGTTTCTATCACAAGTAGAACCAAAGTTATGGTCATTTTAATATCCACATTTGGACATATTTTACAATTTGCATATTTTTAGATATTGTCCGTTAAAGTTTTGGACTGTTTTGGGGTAGGAAGTCCTTAGCAACGCATAATAATTTGTATCCGATTGACACAAATTGTTGACAGATGTTAAAGGACACTCTGATGGACATGTCACAGAAGTTTTATATATTATAATAATAGGACAGAAGTGTGACGTATTATAATCATTTGGCTTACACCATTGGACAGAACATTCAATATAAGCTTTTACCTCGTACCAAACACTTGGGTGTTTACCCACGGAACGGAGATCGTTTTGTTCGGCGAAAAGAGGTGGAAGTCGTCTTTGTCTTTGCTCAGCAATACCTGAACTTTTGTCACCGCTTAAATAATTGACTCAATAAACACCTTTATTGATTGGATTTCAATGTAATGACCACAGGAAGTGAACATAGAGGTGTTAAAGTACCGTTTTTTGATAAGGTGTAAACACAAATAACAAATCACCTTCCAGCCTAAATTTGGCTGTAGCTCTGAACGGCTCAGCGCGACTTATGCCTGGTTTCGTTGTCGTGGGTCACATATGTGGGAGTCACTATAATGACCTTAGTGTTCTAGTTTGGACACAACTGCTCAGTGAGTTTGAAATGGAACTGGGTCCTGTTCCATTTAAGGCTTTAGAAGTGAGCAGTAGTATTTGAAACTATTCTGTAGGTTAGTGGTAACTAGTTAAACCAACACTGGACCAATGTGCTCTGTCTTCGTGGTTCTGGTTAGTAACCTAGCTGCACAGTTGTGGATCAGCTGAAGTCTGTCTGTGAAGAGTCATTACAGTAGTCCAGTCTGCTGGAGAGAAAAGCACAGACATGGTTTTAAGGAACCTGTTGATTTAGAACTGGTTTTACTGTGGTTGTGTTTGTGAGGAGGAAGAATGACCTTTGACTTTATTTATGTGGGACTGAAAGTCTGAGTCTGAGTCTAGAGGGACTACTAGACTTATCACTTCTGGTTTGATCCAGGAGGTGAGTTTGCCCGTCCTACTCATCAGCATCCTACTCATCAGCATCCTACTCCTCAGCATCCTACTCCTCAGCATCCTACTCATTTTGCTTTAAGGCCGACAAGTAGAATTTCTGTTTTGTACTCATTTAATTTCTGAAAATTTCTGCTCATCCACTGATTTCTTACCATAAGTCAGTTTGTAATAGAATGGATGGCTGTGACGTCATCGGGTTCTGCACAGATGTATATTTGTGTGTCATCTGTGTAGCTATGGAAGCTAACATTATGTTTTCTAATGACATCTCCGAGCGGTAGCATGTATAAGGAGAACAGTAGGGGACCCAGGCAGCTCCCTTGTGGAACCCCATATCATGTGTCATGTTTGTTTGACACGTGATCTCCCAGCCTGACGTAGAACTGTCTTCTCCTAATAATAATAATAATAATAATTATAAATGCATTAGTTTTCAGCCTCATAAATGTATTACAGTTGAATATAAAGTTGGGTCTTGTGGATATTTGGTACTAAATACATGTGTGTTTCTATTATAGTTCTTCAGATACATGTTCATACTTGTACACTGGGTGTCATTTGATGCCCTCACACCCTGACCCTAACCCAGATGACCCCCCCAACAAGGAAATAGAAAAGTCTACATGAACTGAACCATCAGAAAAAAACCAGTTGACTTGAAATGATCATTTAATGATTTGAGCCTCATTTATGTTTTTAATGTGGGAATGAAGGTCAGAGGTCACAATATCCAACACAAGCTTTTATGTGTAGAAACAACCAAACCCCCCCCGATTTGATAAATGGCACCCTGGTTGTACAGGCTCAGAGTGAAGTGTGTTTTCATAACCTGTTATTTCCAGTAGAGTTCTGTCTAAAACCACCGTGGATATTTATAGAAACGTATTAATTTAACAACAATCAGTGATACACATTTGTGTCTGTACAAGTATCAACATGTTGTATCTGTAGAACTATAATAGAAACACACATGTATTTAGTACCAATATATCCACAACCCCCAACGTTTTATTCAACTGTAATAAATTTATGAGGCTGAAAACTAATGCATTTACAGTTATTAAAGGAAGAAGATGTTTTTGGGCGGACATCTTGGATTTTGGAAGAGTATGTGATGTTTGTATATGTAGTTATCTGCTCTGGTCAGACTGGTGGGGTCGTATGTGGGGGGGGCGCTGTGGCACGTGTTTGAGCTTTGGGCTGTGGGTGAGTGTGTGTGTGAGGGAAGGTTTCATATGTGGATGTAAACACCTCAGCAGGCCTGTCCTAACATGATCCAGAAGCTCCTGTTAAAACTCCTGGTGTTCACAGCGTGGGTGTGAAGGGCCTCTCCTCCCTGTGCATGCTGGGACACGACCTTCTTACCCTCATCTAACCACACACTCACACAATAAGAGCTGAGCTGCCTGTCACACACAGTGGGCGGAGCTACACAGCACCGCTGGCAGGAGAACAAGGAATTCTGGGAGTCATCAGGGGGTTCTGTGTGGGTGTGGTCAGGTGGACAAATGTAGGTGTGGTCAGGGGGTTCTGTGTGGGTGTGGTCAGGTGGACAAATGTGGGTGTGGTCAGGGGGTTCTGTGTGGGCGTGGTCAGGTGGACATATGTGGGTGTGGTCCGGGTGTTCTGTGTGGGTGTGGTCAGGTGGACATATGTGGGTGTGGTCAGGGTGTTCTGTGTGGGCGTGGTCAGGTGGCCATATGTGGGTGTGGTCAGGGTGTTCTTTGTGGGCGTGGCCAGGCTCCTAATGTTCACCCACTCATTGGTTCTGGTGAAATTAAAGTTAAATAATTTTTTATGTTTATTTTTTTTTAAATAAAATTTTAAAGTTAAATAAGTGTGTGCTCAGATGTTGTCTAACCCATGGTTCCCTGTAGATTTCAGATTTCGGGCTGGCCCGCTGGAACGGCCTGTCGCGAGCTGAAGACATCAGTAGGGACGGATTCTGTGGAACCATCGCCTACCTGCCGCCAGAAAGCATCATCGAGAAGGACCGAGTGTCCGACACCAAACATGACGTCTACAGGTCTGGGTTTGGACACACACACACACACACACACACACACACACACACACACACACACACACATAATAATAATAATTAATAATAATAATAATAATAATGAGTTTTTTTAAATAAAAAAAGATGACAAATTTGAAAGTAAATGCATAAAAATGAATGAATGAATGAATTCATAATTAAAAAATAAAAATAAAAAATTAATAATGAAAAAAAAAAAAAAATATATATATATATATATATATATATATATATATATTTTTTTTTCAGACCTTTGGAAAATACATGTTTTGATTTACACTTGTTTACCTCATGCTTTATGGGGACTTCTGGAAAAAATACAAATTAATGTATTTATAGGGCCATATCATTTCTATTTTATTAGTGGGGACCTTTCTGTATGTTTAAACCTCATGGGGACCTTTCTGTATGTTTAAACCTCATGGGGACCTTTCTGTATGTTTAAACCTCATGGGGACCTTTCTGTATGTTTAAACCTCATGGGGACCTTTCTGTATGTTTAAACCTCATGGGGACCTGAAATTCCCCATAGTGTCAGAGGTCCCCATGGTGTAACTGTGTAAACATATCAACATCCTCATAAAAATATAAATACAAGCACACATATACACACATACTTGTTTACATGTCTCATGAGGACCAAGTTTGTAATGAAGTAGCCATTAATAAATTACAAAATTAAATTCAATGAATAAATATATAAGAAGAAGAATTTAAAAAATAAATGAATAAATAATGGAAAAAAATTTGAAATAAATAAAAAAACATCTTCAAACGTTTGACAAATACATTTTTCACTTTGCACCCGTTTCCCTCATGCCTTATGGGGACTCCCAGAAAAAAACTAGTTCATGTGTTTATAGGGCCACGTCATTTCTATTTTACTAGTGGGGACCTTTAGTTATATTTAACCCTCATGGGGACATGAATTTTGGTCCCCATAGTGTCAGAGGTCCCCATGGTGTGACTGTGTAAAGATATGAACACACGCACACACACACACAGGTCTAAATCACACACACACACACACACACACACCTGGTCTAAATCACACACACACACACACACACACACACACACACACACACACCTGGTCTAAATCACACACACACACACACACACACACACACACACACACACACACACACACACACACACACACACACACACACACACACACACACACACACACACACACACACACACACACACACAGGTCTAAATCATCTGCTCCTTTCTTTCTTCTGGGACAGTTTCTCCATCGTCATCTGGGGCGTCCTCACGCAGAAGAAACCTTACCAAGGTGAGATCACACACTAACACTTCAGATGATCATTGCATCAGAGGTGGAAGTAATTAAGTAAAAGTACTTCATTGCTGTACTTAAGTATATTTTTTTATGTATCTGTTCTTTATACTCCTTAGATTTACACAACTATAAAAGCATGAGCTAGCTGTAGATGTTAGCATAGTGCTAATAGGGGACGTCTTCTTCAACTGAGGAGGAGATACTTTTGAAAAGTACCCCATGGGTATTCTAAGGGTCTGTTATATTTAATTTCTGCATATAAATCTGAATTTCACACAAATTGAAGTGAGTTGTGCACTCCACTGGTGGTCGTCATGGTTACTGCCAACACGGCGCCAGGTCGTCATTAGACAACGTAATAGTTCCCTCCTTTTCCCGTCTTTCTGTAATCAGGGTTCCCACGGATCCTTGAAAAGTCTTAATTGTTCTAAATATCAGGCCTTAATTGTCATTAAAATTACTTAAATAAAATTTACAAAACTCTTAAAAATTCAGACACATTAGTCAGATTAATGTTAAAAAGTATTTGTTAACATTTAGGCTGTTTATATTCTCAAAATAATTAGAAAATGAGGACACATTCTGTGGGTGTAGTATTCTTCTTGATCCAAATGGTTCATGAATGTAGCATCAACTGGACCAAAAATGTCATGTTGTATTTAAAATAAACAGTTGGTAAAACTGCCCCAGGGTAATTAATCTGTTTTTTTCCCTTTTCAGTTTTGGTTAATTGTCGACTTGGTCTAAAAGTTAATTTCAAACAGCATTAAAAAGTCTTGAATTTAACTTTCCCTGAGCTGTAGGAACCCTGGTAATATATAATATAATATAATATAATATAATATAATATAATATAATATAATATAATATAATATAATATAATATAATGTAATGTAATATGATATGATGTAATATAATATAATATAATATAGTATAATAATATAATATGATATAATATAATATAATGTAATATAATATAATATAATATAATATAATATAGTATAATAATATAATATGATATAATATAATATATAATATAATATAATATAATATAATATAATATAATATAATATAATATAATATAGTATAATAATATAATATGATATAATATAATATATAATATAATATAATATACCCTGTCCTCCCCCTTAATGTTCATCAACTCATTGTATAAGTTTGAAAGGAATTTATTTTTTGAATTTGATTGATATGATTTTAGAAAGATTGAAGTGATTTTCTACGATGTTTTTGACTCTCATTTAAACCACCGTAGGTTTTAACGGCTGCTGTATCGGTCTGAACAAATTCAAAAACATTTTTAGCTTCATGGGAAAAAGTGACTGAAGTGGTTTTATCTGAGTTTACAGACAGATGGTGATAATGGTGTGAATGTCATTAAACATTTACAGGAGGTTAAATCATTAGTACGAGTCTGAGCCAAGGTCACAAGTGAAATATGAGCACAACCCTGGAACTGAAAATACCACAGTCATGTGACTCATTTTACAGAATTGATTTGAATTTATTTATTACTGTCAATTAAATTATTTAAAGCAAAGTTTCTTATTAGAAATAGACTATTTACATTAAATATGTTTTTTTACATTACTATAGAATAATCATATAATCTATATGGTTTTATAACTTATATGACAGGTCCTGCAATTATTTTCTGTTCTCGTTTTTTATTTGTATATATTTAATTTTATTTTTACATTAATATTTATTATTTATTTTCTCATTACGATTATTTTCTTCTTTTTTTATTTATTTAAAAAATTAAAAATATAATTTATTTATTCATTTAATTAAATTGTTTTAATTAATATTAATTATTCATTGATTTGTATTTATTATTTATTTCTTATTTTTCATGTATTTAAATTTTTTTGTCTTTTTATTTATTTTACTTTTTTGTTTGTTTATTTATTGAACTTGAGATTTGAATTAATATTTATTATGTATTTATTTCTTTTAATGAATTTTTTTTAAAGATGTGTTTTTTATATTATTTTAATTTTTAGTATTTTTATTTATGTATTTGTCTTTTTATTAGTTTATTTTACATTCTTATGACTTATTTATTTCTTATATTCACACCTCCTGTCAGTGCAGGTGTAACCATGTGTGTGTGTTTTTCTTCATAGGTGACAATAACATCCTTCAGATCATGGTGAAGGTGGTGAAGGGCGTTCGTCCAGACCTGGCGGCGCTGCCTCGCTGTCGTCCTTCCTCCTGCAGTGGTCTCCTGGGGCTCATGCAGCGCTGCTGGGCCCCCAGCCCCACCTCTAGACCCAGCTTCCAGGGTGGGTTTGACCCAAACACCTGCTGACACTGTCCGTCTGTCCACTACACATGAACACAAACAAACCCCGCCCCCTCACACACATGTGACCTCATTTACCCTATCTCTGATCATTGTTTGGTGACTGTGACCTTTGACCTACATTCACCAAAGTCTAATGGGTCGTTAACAGTTAATGTGTTGTGTGTATTTTTTTATTTTTTATTTTTTTTATTTTTTTTTTTTGGGGGGGGGGGGGGGGGGGTGCATGGCTCAGTTGGTAGAGCGGGTAGTCCATTGACCAAAGGGTTGGTGGTTCAATTCCCGCTCTGTCCTCATCAGTCTGTTGTGTCCTTGGGCCACCTACTCCCACTGCTTGTGGGAGTAAGTGGCGCCCCCCCCCCCCCCAGACTGTAGATGGGAAACAGCCCTTTATTCGTTTTCTACTTCCTGATTTTAAAACAGAAATGGAATTACAGACCCATAACATCCAATGTGGGGACCCCCCCCCCTCGTTTTTTTTTTGATAAGTCACACCCTGCGCTTCCCCTTCCTTGCCTCCAGAGTCACTCACACTGCTGTATGAATGTGTATGAATGTGTATGAATGTTCGGTGCAGGGTTCATACGTTTTGAAAAAACCTGGAAAAGTTTTGGAATTGGAACAAGACCCAGAAAGTTTTGGAAAAGTCATGTATTTTTTTAACACAGTATATTAATGTGTGATTAATAATAATAATAATAATAAAAAAGTGTATTTCACGTCGTTGTCAAACAGGAAATGAACTGAAGTTAATTCACTGTTCACAAAGTTGTTGTTTTTTAAAACACAGATTAAAAAGTATGTGTTCCAGAAATCCCCTTGTTTGTGTAAACAGGCCCTGAATGAATTCCTGAAAATATGCTTTTAAATATCATTCCAGTTTGTGAACAGAAACAAACCTGTACTGCTGCTGTGAATGAAACCTGACTCTTTTGTTTGGACAGAAATCACATCTGAGGCTGAGGAGCTGTGTTCCAAACCCCAGGAGGAGCCCAAGACCCCCCCCTTCTGCACCACCCATCCAGAGCCCACCTCCCCTAATGCCCCGCCCCCCCCCTGACCAGGTACAGGAGCTGTGTTTACTGACCTTTGACCACTAAAAGAACAGCTTCATGCGTTTATAAAAGACAAACAAGTGTCATTTGAACCATTTTTATGCTTCATCTGATCATTTACACGTTTGTGTTTCGGATCAGAACATTTCTACCAATGTGTGGAAAATGACATTTACTGTCCTTTAGACGTTTCAACTGGTTTACATTTCTTCAGGTTTTTCACATTTTATTGTTAAAGGATAGTTTGTAAAAAATAAATAAATAAATAAATATATATATATATATATATATATATATTCATAGTTGAATGTTATTTTTTTACACTAAAAGACAAGCACTGCAAAAAACAGTAAAAAAAAAGACAACGTTGTATACAAACAAAGCTCTGTATTTTCGCCCCCGTTTCCATGGGAGGGGTGGGGTGGGGTGGTGGGTGCGCACTGAGCATGCTCAGATATCTAAGGAAAAGACAAGGTCTATTCTATCAGCAGATTTAGATTTTTTTTTCATTGAGCAAACATTTAAAAAATGTTTGAATATTTCAAATAAATACAACATTAAGAACGTCAGAGGTTAAAGGGTTAATACTGGATAAATAAATAAATAAATGTCTCCCTTGTCTTTCACTCACCTCTGTGTCTGGATCTAGTCATTAGATAAAACCTTTATATATATATATATATATATATATATATATATATATATATATATATATATATATATATATATATATATATATATATATATATATATATATATATATATATATATACACACCATATTTTCTGCACTATAAGGCACACTGGATTATAAGGTGCATTAAGTGAAGTCAGAATCGTGAGATAAAATAGAAAATTGCGATATAAAAATCACAAGATAAAAAAAGTCATAATTCCCAGTCACTAAGCACAACCAGAATGAATCCATATATATAAGATGCTCTGTTGTTTTTGGAGAAAGTCCATCTGTCCTCCAGGAACAGATGAAAGGTCAGTCTTTGTAAAGGTTCCCAGATCCTCCTAAACTTGTCCGACCTCAGATAAAAGTCTTTTAATGTATAACTAATTCCCAGACAATGGGAGGCCTGTCTGAGACGGAGACGTGTTTACGACTTTAAAAGGACTTAAGTCGAGCAAATGTTTGATCCTGACAAACACTTGCATCACCTCCCAGGAATGTGGCCCGGTGACATTTTTTCTCCTTCCTCCTCCATGTGATTTCCATCGGGTTCATTGTTTGTGTTCGTGACACGAAGCAAACACAGGGTTCACCAACAGTGACAGGTGTTTATTCTACCTTTAGCACCTGGATGGAACTGAGATAAGTATGACGACAAACCTCTGCAGCACAGACGGAAAAGGCACAATGTCTGATAGAAACGTATATTCAGACCCTCCAGGGTTTCACCATGTTGTGATTTACAACTTCAACACAAATTCAGTCAATGTCCGTGAATTCAACATGTTACAAAAAGAGCAACAACAAACTCGACTGAGACAAGAAGGTTCTGCTACTGGATTTTTAAGTCTATCTTATAGTTTTTTATAGTATTTTATGTCTATATTAGTGTTTTGTTTTTTTTGTGTGCATTTTATTGAATTTTTATTGCATTTTACGTTTTACTTGACACAGGTTCCAGACAAAGCGCTGCGGCCGAAGTCGGCCATGTTGCCAGAAAAAGACTACAGCCTGTCGGAGCTGCTGAGCCAGGTGGATTCTGGGATATCCAGGAGCTTTGACCGAGTAAAGGAGGACGGCGGTCACAGTAAAGAGAACACGTGCAAGAGGCTGTCGGGCATTTCCTCTGCAGACTCCGCCTTTTCCTCCCAGGATTCCATCACTCTGTCTTTCGAGAAGGAAAACACATGTGGTAACGAATCCTTTAGTTTTTATTAAGGACGGAGTCTGTACTGGTGGGGTCGCTCTGCCCCACCCACACAGAGAGAGGGAGGAAGGACACCCAACCCCTGTTTTTATTTTTATTGTTATCATCATCATCATCATCAACATCAGGGCCGGCGTTAGTCATAGTCAGACTAGGCGGTCGCCTAGGCCACCAGATGTCTTGGTGGCACCAAGTCCCACAGAATGAGAATATTAAGATATTTTCTGGACTTTAAGGGAAACTGAAAAGACTTTAATTTACTCACAGTGCACCTTAGGCCAAACAAAATAGCACGTGTGGTTCCGGTCACCCGACCGACCCAATTGTTTTACGACGAAAATGCCGACTATGTAAACATTTTATCAAAATAAATTAAATATAATGAAGCGGTCGACTGCCGACTCTTATCTTCGAAATTCCCAATGACTGATGATGAGAGAATTTATTTGTCCGTATTTAGTCCGTATTCATGTTTACCAACATCTGTCACCTGTCTGACCACCGTGATTTATGACTAGCGACAAACGACGACCATATACATGGTGTCCATGTCCATCAAAACAACCCTCAATGCATGTGATTGCTGCGCCAGTTTTGATTGGCTGTTGGCCTCTTGATGAATCTTTGGTACATGGTGTGTTAATTTCCCACTCACTTCACACTTGGTTTGTTTCAAAAACACCAGCGTTTGTTTATTCATTGGGAAGATGGTTTCATATCTTTATGGAGCATCTCTTGGTCACACAGACTTGTGTGCCTGGTGTGGGGAACCAAATACAAATCCTCTTCCAGAGCTAAAAAATAAATTTAAAACTGTACTCCCGCTCTGTCAAGATTGTGAGGAATGTGAAGAAGCCAGTAACAAAACAGCAGTATGGTAAGAGGAAATAAGTTGAACAGTAAATAGATAGCTGTATATGTCCACTAAAGCCTTCAATATTGGGGCCTTTATTTCATTAAAATAATATTTAGATGTGGATAGAATTTACATTTGTAGTTAAACTGTATTTTTGTTGAAAAAAAAATCAATAAAAGACAAAATGTTGATGTCAAATCAGATTTTATTGTATTTCAATCATCTAAAATTCATTTATGCTCTCTTAAAACATTCTGTAAATATACATGTACATGTACATGGAAAATCTGAGGCAATGTGTTGATTTTCTAACTGCTGGAAAAAATAACTGATATTAAACCTGAATTTTTGGAGCTTCTTTTTAGAAGACTGGTATATAAAATTGTAAATAAAATAAAATATGGATGACCCACCTACCTACCCAATTTTTCCTATCCATGTGATGGGAACCACATATTATTTTGTTTGGCCTTATATATGGAATAAATGTGGTTGTGCTTAGTGACTTTTTATATCATAAAGTATCTTTTTGTTTCCCTAAGGAGAAATTAGTCTTGTGTTTTTGGCCTATTTATAGCATAATTGTGACTTTTTATCATATAATTTTGACAGATGATAATTTCTAATTCCACAAAAAGAAAAGCGGGGTGCTCGCCTAAGGCACCACCTGGACCAGAACCAGCCCTGATGATTATTATTATTATTCCTCTGCTCCTTTAAACTGGAATATGACTTCCTAAACATGCTCCAAATCTCAGCACTTGTCGAGTCTGGTGAAAAATTTGCTAAAATGGAAAATTAAACTAAAATTGCTCTGAGAAACTGTAGGAGTTAAGCTCCGCCCACTGACTTTGATGGACTAAGTTGACCGATAAAGTCGTTCTGCACATGCTCCTGGTCTGGTCGCCGTGACGATGCACATATTCCACTGTGGGCATTAGTTTGTTATTCCTGTGGTTGATTGGTCGACCTGCTGCTTCATAATTCGGACAAAAATAAAGTCAAACATAACATGTAGTATCTGCTTGAACATGTTGATAGTTGAAACAGGAAGTGGACGCCTTGGTTTTCTTCCAGTAGACATCCAGACGCATTGTTAATTTTCTTCCTCATTTTTAATTTTAGTCTTTAGTCAAAGTTCATTCTTAGTTTTAGTCACTTTTAGTTTTTCTCAAACCATTTTTGTTAGCCATATTATAGTCGACTAAAAGTCTCAACAGTTTATTCTACACTTAGTCAGACATTAACACAAGGTATTTTAGTCCAGTTTTAGTCCAAACATATCAGTGTTTTTCGATTTATTTCAGGAATATTCTTGTGTATTAATTCCAGTTATGTCCAACAGTGCATCTGCTACTGTCGGTAAATTAGCTTAGGGTATATGTCACAAACCAAGACATAGTTTATTTAACTTAGTTTAACAACAGAAACATTTCTCATTACTTACTGGTTGTTGACTGTTAACACCACAAAGAACAGTTGTTTACATTTGGCCTGGAACTCAGGTGCGCTTCATTTCCTCATGCTGGTGTACCTCCAGGTCAGGTAAACCGTTTAAACCATAGATATTGTAACAACCCCACAATGTTATTGATGTTTGTTTGGTGTGATTGACCGACAGTAACAGTTTATCCTGCAGTAAAAAGTAGGTGAGACCAACTCTGTGTCCGTTTCCTGGATCCAGTGGAACGATACAATATGTAAACTCTGGAAAAAGTGGGGGTTATGAAATCATCTGGTTGTAGAAGTGGAGGTGTCGCAACACCCCAGTCCCCCACGGGTGCATATTAATGTAATCAATAAATCAGTCAGACCGTCTTTCAGGAGTTGAGGTTTATTGGTTGAACTGTTTCAATCCACAACTAGCATGTGTTTATGACAACATACATTTGTGGCGTTACATGTAAGGACCTGTGTCCACAGGATAGGTTTTTAGCACAGAGATAAAAACCTTGTCTCCTGGGTGTTTTCTGAGAACGTGTGTTGTTGCTAAGTTACACAGACTTCATGCACTTCCTGTTAGAGCCGTTATATGTGTAAACATTAACACCTTCCTTGTTATTATCATGTAAAACTACTTTTATACAATGGACCAAAGTCATGCCTTCACTTTTAACGCCCAGTCTTGGTACCCCTTCAGTGACGGGTCGTAAATAACGGGGTGGTTTGAAACCGCTAAGATCAGCTGGTCTAAATACGCCACCATTGTTTTGGGTGGTTGATGACTGTGGTTGTCCCGCCTCCTCCTTGCTTCTGATTGGTCATTAAGAGAATTGTGACATTGACGGGCACAGCGCTGTTTTAAAAGTTGAACTATTTCCAACCCTCAGCGCTCTGACATTTTCGTTTTGTTTTTATTCATCGACAAACACGCACGTCAGCACGGTTATCGTAAGTGTTTTTGGAACAGCTGTGCCATCTTCGTCATGAGGGAAAAAGAGTCGTCCACGAACATATGTTGTCTCGTCTGACGGACTTAACGCTGTCCAGACGTTAAGAGGCCATTCTGTCCAGTCAGAACCCTGTGTACCTCCAATTAACTAGAGGAGAATACACCCGTTTCCATGGAAACCTTTATTCAGAATTAACATGTCCATGCAAACATGAAGGAAATAGATTTAATTCTGATCAAATAATTCTGAATTAAAAACCACCATGTAAACTTTGTCATTTAAGCTGTTTGTGTTTCTGTCTCAGATTCTGCCGACGTCCAGAAGAGGAAGTTGTGCGACGCGATTCGAACCAAAGACACAGCAAAGCTGATGAAGATCCTGCAGCCGCAGGACGTGGACCTGCAGCTGGAGGGCGGTGGCAGCCTGCTCCACCACGCCATCACCCTTGGAAACGAGGAAGCAGTCAAGTTCCTGCTCCTAAATAACGCCAACCCCAACCTGGCCAATGCCCGTGGCTCCACGCCGCTACACCTGGCCACGGAGAAGCACCTGAAACCGCTGGCGGAGCTGCTGCTGGGCCGCCGTGGCACTGATGTCAACGCCAAGGATGAGGACCAGTACACCGCACTGCACTGGGCAGCGCAGAATGCCGATGAGGCCATCGCGCGGCTGCTGCTGGATCGTGGCGCGGCCATCAACGAGACTGATGGCCAGGGGCGCACGCCAGCGCACGTGGCCTGCCAACACGGCCAGGAGAACGTTGTCAGGGTTCTGTTGAGCCGCGGCGCCGACGTTCGTGTCAAGGGAAAGGATAACTGGACAGCGCTCCACCTGGCAGCCTGGCAGGGTCACCTGGGTATTGTCAAACTGCTGGTGAAGCAGGCGGGCGCCAATGTGGATGGGCAAACCACGGATGGCCGCACGCCGCTGCATCTGGCATCGCAGAGGGGGCAGTACCGAGTGGCGCGTATCCTCATTGAACTAGGGGCGGACGTTCATATGACGTCTGTGGGGCTGAGCACACCACTGCACGTGGCAGCAGAGACCGGCCACACCAGCACATCCCGCCTCCTGATCAAACACAAGGCGGACATCCATGCCCTCACTGTCCACGGACTCACGCCGCTACACTTGGCGGCACGGCGCGGTCACCTGGCCACCGTCAAGATGTTGATAGAAGAGGGCGCCGACGCCTCCAGACTCAGCCACGCACTCCGCACGCCCTGCCACCTGGCGGCAGATGGTGGGCACGGTGAGGTCCTGAAAGAACTGCTGCAGCACCACCCACAGGGAAGCGGGGTCACGGACGAGCAGGGCCTTAGCCCGCTGCAGCCGGAGCCCCAGGGCGGAGACGCCAACACTGCCACAATGTTGGTCCCACAAGACTGTCAGGACGGCTCCGGTGTGAACCCACCCGAAGATGCAAGCCCCGTCCCCACACCAGCACCAAAACCACTCCAGAGGAAGGTGGTCATCCTCAAACTGACGGAACACAATGATATAGACGGCCTCCCAGCGAGCAGCTCAGAGTTAGCTTCAGCAGTAGCTTCAGCTCCGTGCTAGCCTTGGCGTTGGCCTGGACTCTGTGGTAGCCTCAGCTCCATGCTAGCCTTGGCTCTGTGCTAGCTTCGGCTCCATGCTAGCCTCAGCAGTAGCCTGGGCTTCATGCTAACAGCCACACCGTGCTGCTAGACACTGGAACCATTAAAGTCCATCTGTGTCTCCATGTTGTGGATCTTTTTATTGGTTTTGGAGGCGTTTGAGTGCCGTAGGAAACTGAAAAACCATTGGATGTAAATATGTACTGTGTAAATAGAAAATCCAGGAGGTTTTACCCTCTGTCGTGTTTATATATTTAGAAGTTTATGTATTTTTTTTTACTCAACAGGCACATTTTTTTTTATAACAAGCACATTTTCTGTATCAGAATCAGGAAACCTTTGACCTTTGACCTTTGGACGCTTTAATAAACCACGCTGAACTTGACTAAGGGTGTGGTCACAGTTGGGCCAGTTGATCTGGGCCATGTGGAAACCTGATTGTCCCTCCTCCAGGCCCAGGTGCGGCTTGTTTGTGATCACAATGGATTTAGAATCTGGACTTTAGGGGCAGCCGGGCCCGGACACAGTACGATGGGTGTGGTACAACGGTCCTAGTGTGACTGGACCCTAAGTGGGTCACAACATCTGGTGACAAATGGATGAAAAGTGTCTGTGTTTTGTATCTGTTACATTAAAAAACCTGTGAAAAAGCATATGTGTTTTCTTTGACCGTTGGAAGATGCGAAGCAGGAGGTTAAAGTTCACATCCAGTAGATTTAACTCGGTCTTCTGCTTCAGTGTTTCAGTATTTTATTTATAACTTGTAACAACACCAGTTATTTGGAGAAAAAAGAGACCTTTTGTCTGTTTTCATTTTTTGTTCAAACTTTATTATTATTATTAATAATAATAATAATAATAACTAGATTTCTATCCATTTCCCGTGTTTGTCTCTTGTGGCTGGTGAAAGGAAGAAATATATGCTGTTCACTTCATATGTGGAATCTGTTTGTGGACTGACTATGATCCTTCCATTAAAGCTCTTCTCATTTTCTCTGAGTAAGGGACTTTCCCTGTTGCCATGGAAACAGGCCTGTAGTTCCACACACAGACACACAGAGAGGTGACTTGGAGTAAAGCCTGTCTGAATGTTAAACCATGCCTCTGAACCCCTGTGATTTTTGGGAAAACTGTAAATAATTACAAAACACAAAGTTGATCATTAGTGACAGGAGGGTCTGAGGAACAAGTAGATATATTTATTTTTCCTGTACTGTGAAAAATAAGTGAGATACAGCAGTTTTAAAACCACTGAACTCCCCAAAATGAAGCAGATCTGTTAGTCTGTCAGTCATGTTAAAGCCCCGCCCACAGTGTTTGTCAATCATGTTAAAGCTCCTCCCACAGTCTTAATTGTCTGCAGGTGTTTCATAGTGCCAGGAGCACTGTTGCCATGGTGATGAGCAGTGGCGGGAACTTCAAAGGGCAGACTCATAGACAGCTCCACACTCTGTTACATGGAAAAAATAGGTGTGAACATACTGCCGAACTACTGCCATTTTTGGTAAAAGTGTAAATAATTGGTGAAAACAAAGTTGATGATGAGTGACAGGAGGGTGTGAGGAACAAGTACATGTACTTTTTATGTGTGTACTGTGAAAAATAAGTGAGTTAGAACAATTTCAAAAACACTGAACTCAACATGAGACAAATGATTTTTCCAATAGAAGTCTATTGACAGAAATCCCTGACATCATCCCAAACAGGTTCCTGTCATTTCACTTTAAAAAGAGCTAGATCTTCAAACCCTGGTTTGTTTGAATTCTCACAACCATGGCAACATTTGTGGAAAAGATTGTTTGTCTACTATTTATGGTTTTGCCGTGAGGACGAGTTATTGAGACATTTTTCAGCTTAATTTTTTCTTCTCTCGTGCTCTAGCGATGACATCACCCACTGATAAAAAGTCAGATTTTGGTCTTTTCAGGGTGGATTTACTGAGTTCTCTATCGACAACCGTAAATCACACCCTCATGACAATCACATCCTAAAGACACCACAAAAATGACTGTGTTTGAAAGTTTAAATGAAGTCTGTGTGACAAAGTATGAAGAAGCAGGAGTGTTGGAAAAAAAGGACATTTTTTGTTGGTCCCATTAAGAATGAATGGAGTTTTTTTGTCTTAATGCAAAATCTGGACGACATATCGGAACTAAGAGACACACATGTAATCTCTGGGCTAATCTGAACAATTATTCCTGTTTACTGCAAAAAACTATGATGTTTCCTTTGCCACATAAACATGGGATGCACATTTTTAACTGTTTTTTTTTCACATTTTATATGAAATCCGTGCATCACAATGTCAATCCTGGTAAATAGCAGAACACCAGGCCACACATTTTAGTGTTCAAATTTTTGGTCAATTTAGAGCAGTTCGGCACGCATTTTTTGTTGTTGTTGCAAAGTTAGAATAATAAATATGACCAACAATAAAGCCTGTGCATTACATTACATACAAACACACAGGGAATAAAAATAATCATCTGTTTCTTTATCTTTGATGTTTTATGTGACGACAGCTTTGATGGACAAACGCCTCCTGTCAGTGTCAGTGCTTTGGTTTAGTGGTTGTTTGGACCTGTGTGTGTGTGGGGGGGGTTCTGGGGGCCGAGTAGATGTGAGCATGTGCAGACTGTCCTGCGGAGCCACTGAGCATGCTCAGACGCTCAGGTTGGCACAGACCATGGGAACCTTCCCTGAGGGGGATCACAGGCTGCACATGATGGATGGATGAAGGGGGCTGTGGTTCTCTACCTGCCCCCACCCCCCACCCCCTACACACACACACACCAGCCTGTTGGCTCATTCCTCAGACCACTTTAAGTTTTCATCACTCTGTAAAACCAACACATGCCATCTGACGCCTGCAGGTAGAGGTGTGTGTGTGTGTGTGTGTGTGTGTGTGTGTGTGTGTGTGTGTGTGTGTGTGTGTGTGTTTAATCTCAGACTTCATCAGTTGTTAGATCCACAATTTCACCTCATTTCAACTATTCAATAGTTTTTATTTCTCTGGGCTGTAGTAATAATAATAATAATAATAATAATAATAATAATAATAATAATTAATAATAGTCTTGTTGTAGAAGTGTGTGTCCATACGTTTATAATTATAGCCTGTGGGTTTTTTTTATCTGTAGGGCAGTAGTTAAAGCTTCAGTCATGTACGGGGGGGTGGGATCTGAAATATCTGAAAAAGCCTACCCTAGATCCTGACATTCTAGACAATTCTAGGTCTATATCCAATTTGCCCTTCCTGTCAAAGGTTTTAGAACGAGTAATAGTTAAACAGCTGTGCCAATTCCTGCAGGATAATAGTTTATTTGAACAGTTTCAGTCTGGCTTTCGTGCCCATCATAGCACTGAAACAGCGTTAGTTAAAGTTACTAATGACTTATTATTAGCCGCTGACATCGGATTAATATGGGTCCTGGTGTTATTAGACCTTAGTGCAGCCTTTGACACCATTGACCACAGTATCTTAGTGCACAGATTAGAATGTGATATAGGTATTAGAGGAGCAGCCCTCTGCTGGTTTAAATCATATTTATCTGATCGCTACCAATTTGTTAACGTTAATCAACAATCATCGCAGTCCTCCAGAGTTAATTATGGCGTTCCCCAAGGGTCAGTCCTTGGGCCTATTTTGTTTACACTATATATGCTCCCTTTAGGTAACATCATTACAAATCATGGCATTAATTTTCATTGTTATGCAGATGACACACAGTTATATTTATCGATTAAACCTGATCAGACCAGACAAATAGATAAACTAAGTACATGTGTACAAGACATAAAGACTTGGATGAGTGACAATTATCTTTTATTGAACCCTGAAAAAAAAATGCCACAGACTCCCTACCTGACCACATAGTTACTCTGGACAACTTAAGTGTAACACCCAGTGCCACAGTTAAAAATTTAGGAGTTTTATTTGATCCAGATCTTTCATTCAAAATGCACATTAACCAAACTTGCAGAACAGCCTTCTTTCACCTGCGCAACATTAGCCAAAATTAGGAATATTCTGTCTAAAACGACTGCAGAAAAATTAATTCATGCATTTGTTACATCACGATTAGATTATTGTAACTCCTTACTTGTAGCGTGTCCTAAATATTCCTTAAAAAGCTTCAACTGGTTCAAAATGCAGCAGCAAGATTATTAACAGGATCAAATAGAAGAGAACACATCACCCCTGTGCTCCAAACCCTGACCCCTGACCCCTAACCCTATCACCCCTGTGCTCCAAACCCTGACCCCTAACCCTATCACCCCTGTGCTCCAAACCCTGACCCCTAACCCTATCACCCCTGTGCTCCAAACCCTGACCCCTGACCCCTAACCCTATCACCCCTGTGCTCCAAACCTTGACCCCTGACCCCTAACCCTATCACCCCTTTGCTCCAAACCCTTCACTGGCTACCAGTTGAGTTTTGAATTAAATTTAAAATCCTCCTCCTTACATATAAAACCATTAATGGTATGGGTTAGGGTTAGGGGTCAGGGGTCAGGGATCAGAGGTTAATGGTATGGGCCCCTCTTATCTTAAAGATGATCTGGTTCCGTACCAGCCCAATAGAACCCTTCGTTCTCAGAATGCAGGTTTATTGACAATTTGTTCTTGAATTAGAGCCAATAATGTGATTTTCACCTTTGACCTTTTGCAATGTTGATAATTTCATTATATGTATATATGCGTCAGTGTGTGTAATATTATGATAATATATCCAGTATTGATTAAGGTATAGTGTGATATGTCTATGTTTGACACAGTGTTATACAAGTTAAATTTAACACGTCACCTTTGACCCCCAGAAAAGGTCAAAATCACAAGATTAAAAAAGTCAAAATAAGGCAATAAAATGTCAAAATCTTACAATAAAAAGACAAATTCACACGATAAAACATCAAAATAATGCGATAAAACATTAAAAACATTTTTACTAAGGAGTCAAAATCATGTGATAAAAAGTCAAATTCACACAATTAGAAGATAAAATAATATGTCAATGTGTTAAACAAGTTAATTTGGCCACATGTCACCTTTGACCTCCAGAGATCTGAAAAACTATTGGTCGTAGGTGATAACACCAATTATTAGAATTGTATACATTTTCATTCTGCATCGTTTGGTACCAATCTGAAAGTTCTTTGATTTTTACTCAAATGATCATTGCATCGGATGTGCATTAGCTACAACTAGATCTACAGTATTCATTTATAGAATGATATGTCTCTGTGGATACACACACACACACACAAAGTGATTGGATGTATATATATACAGTATATATATATTATATATATATATATATATATATATATATAATGTGTCCGTCCATCATTAAAGCAGTGGTTCAGTCACAGCAGTTTTTATAACTTTAGCCTCACATACGTTATATGAGTCAAAATGATCCAATTTAAAGTTTATTGATAAAATCCCAGTAAAATGTCTCCTGAACACTTCTAACTATGAGTGTTTGTTAAATTCCTAGCGTAACTTCTTCAAATCATGTCTTTTAGGAAGAACAACAACTGACTCTGACAGTAATTAAGTCTAAAACTAAGAAAAATCGACTCCAAACACGACTTTCCTTGGCGCTGGCGTTAGGTATTTCCCCGTCATGTTTGGTACCGTTGGAAAGATGGGGATTCCCTCTAGACAACCCTTAAATAGAAATCTACAGAATTATAGATTTGAACCAATGGGAGGCCTCAGAACAAAGCCTTCTGCAATAAACTAAAGCCCTTGTTGCTATGGCGATGTTGAAAAACAGCCTCTGATTGGTTGAATTAGTGTCACACAAACATTTTTAATAAACTTTAAGATAAATATAAAATATTAATTTATTAAATTTGACCAAAGTGACTGGTTTTGTGCTGGAGGGTCACAAATATGATCTGTTTATTGGTAAAAAGGAACAAAATAATTAGAGTGGTGCCAATTACCCCCTCACACATTTTACCTTATCGTGAAAACACATTCTTGGTGACTGTGACCTTTGACCTACATTTACCAAAATTTAATGGGATCTATTCTGGACCATGAAAATGTACTGAAAATGAGTCCAGAAGTGTTTGTGTAAACCTGCTGACAGACAAACAAACAAACAGACAAACAAACAAACAGACAAACAAACAAACAGACAAACAAACAAACAGACAAACAAACAAACAGACAAACAAACAAACAAACAGACAAACAAACAAACACACAAACAAACAGACAAACAAACAGACAGACAAACAAACAGACAAACAAACAAACAGACAAACAAACAGACAGACAGACAGACAAACAGACAGACAAACAAACAGACAAACGAACAGACAAACGAACAAACAGACAAACAAACAAACAGACAAACAAACAGACAGACAGACAGACAAACAGACAGACAAACAAACAGACAAACGAACAGACAAACGAACAAACAGACAAACAAACAAACAGACAAACAAACAGACAGACAGACAAACAAACAGACAAACAAACAAACAGACAAACAAACAAACAGACAAACAGACAAACAAACAAACAGACAGACAGACAAACAAACAAACAGGCAAACAAACAAACAGACAAACAGACAGACAGACAAACAAACAAACAGACAGACAGACAAACAAACAAACAGACAAACAAACAAACAAACAAACAGACAAACAAACAGTCAGACAAACAAACAAACAGACAAACGAACAAACAGACAAACAAACAAACAGACAAACAAACAAACAAACAGACAAACAAACAGACAGACAAACAAACAAACAGACAAACAAACAAACAGACAAACTAACAGACAAACAAACAAACAAACAGACAAACTATTTAATGTGGTCTGTGGACAGTCTTCTTTCATATGTTCACACTCACGTTGGTCTGTGACTCAAACTCTAAACACTTTTATTCGACTGAACGTCTGCTGGGTTCGTTTTTTTCCAGATGATCTGTTCACTTCTGTGACTCACACTTCACTGTCGACAGCTGACGCTTCACTTCCTTCATACGTTCCCTGGAAACGTTTAGGAATTAAAGACATTCTGACGATTAAACCATAAAAACACTTTATCTGGTTTAATCTTTATTAAACTTTATTCTAGTTTGTACTTTTTCCAGCTGTTTTTCTATATATTTCAGTCATTAAATACACGTGAATAAAAACTGAGATTAAAATTATTTGCTTAAACACAAGTCAATGATTTAATAAGAACTGGACCAACAACAAGTTAGACACATAGACCAGGGTCGGTTCTGGTCAATGTGGTGCCCTAGGCCAACACTAGGACAACACTAGACCGACACTAGGACAACACTACGCCAACACTAGGACAATACGAGTACAATACTAGGACAACACTAGGCCGACACTAGGACAACATTAGGACAACACTAGGCCGACACTAGGACAACATTAGGACAACACTAGGCCGACACTAGGACAACACTAGACCGACACTAGGACAACACTACGCCAACACTAGGACAATACTAGTACAATACTAGGACAACACTAGGCCGACACTAGGACAACATTAGGACAACACTAGGCCAACACTAGGACAACACTAGGACAACACTAGTACAATACTAGAACAACACTAGGCCAACACTAGGACAACACTAGGACAACACTACGCCAACACTAGGACAACATGAGGATAACACTAGACCAACACTAGGACAACACTAAAAAAAACAAAAAATTGCACTGTTTGTTCAACACTTTCACTTGCAGTCCTTCTAATATAACACACCTTGTTCTTTCAATAAACCTTTTTATCATTCTGACTTTTCTCAGATTTCTGACTTTATTTCTGATTTTAAACTCATTATAATTACTTTTTTCTCAGAATTCAAACTATCTTTCCTCAGAATTATGACTTTTTCTACAAATCTTTGCCTTTTTCCCTCAATTAGATTTTTCCCCTCAGAATTTTTCCCCATTTCTTCAGAATTCTGATATCAATGTCAGAATTTGAACTTTTTGTCATAAAAAAAAACTCATAATTATTACGTTTTTCTCATAATATTTATAAAAAAACCATCTATTTAACTGTCGCCCTTTAAGTCCTCAGCTGTTTTCAGACACCATGAAATCATAAATGCACAGGCATCATGGGCTCAAAGGTTTATTAAGCACAGAGGAATTATATATATATATATATATATATATATATATATGTATGTGTGTGTTTTAGAAATAAATAAGAAAGGATGAAGCTGCTGCTGTTTTTCTGGTCACTATCCCATAATACTTAAACCTGTGACTTCGTGGTATTAATGTTTCCATCTATTTATCTTTAAAGATACAGGTTAACCCTTTAACCCCTGATGCGTCAGCGCTGACACATTCTGAATGGATGGTTTACATTAAATATTCAGAAAATTTCAAGTAAAAAAAGAAAATGTGTTTTTACTGAGTTTTGTTGATGAAACTGAGCTATAAATAAATAAAATAAACAGATGTCAAAAAGCAACTGACTGAGAAAAAAGAAAAAAGCCAAAACTAAAACTATAGGAAACAAATGATAATACAAGTTCTTTCTTTTTACATTTTTTTACACATTTTTTTGCAAATAGTTTCATGCTATTTGTTTTTTTGTAAATATATAATAATAATAATAATAATAATAATAATAATAAGAAGAAGAAGAAGAAGATAGTGCTTTATTGAAAGATTTATTTCAATAGTAAAGATATATTATTATTATTAGAATTTATTATTATTTATTTATATGAAAAGAATATATAAATATATATTACTTTTTTGTTGCTTATTTTGTTTATTTTTGTACATTTTGTTTTTTATTTTAGTAATTTTCTTCAATTTTGTTCCATTTGTGTCTTACATTGTTCATGTTACATATTATTTTGCTGGTTTATTCTTTTTTTTGGCCGTTTTTATTGATCACTTTGGCTTTTTTGTTCATTTGTTGCTAATTTTATTCTTTTTTTTAACCGTGGACCTGCTAAAGTCTCAGGAGTTAAAGGGTTACTTCTTCTTCTTATTGTGTTTCAGAGTGAACATCAGATCCAGATCCAGGAGTGGGTTTTTTCCTCCTCATATTTAAACGACACAGAACGAGCAGAACAGGATTCACAGTTTGTTTCTGCAGATGAAGCGAGCTGCGACATGCAGCGGTGGCGCCCGCGGGTCCAAACACATGAGGGTGGAACCAGCAGAGAATTAGAAGATTAATGACACACTGAGCAAAGAGCAAATACTGGAATAAAAAAATAAAACAGTCAGTGACAGGTTCATTAAACACAACGTTCCATGACAGATTTTCGCTGAATATTAGCGATATTCCTAAAGTTTCGACAAAGTACTGGACTATACGACACTACTTTTTTCGTATATTTTGAACCATGACGTTTATACAAAGGTGCAGCTATGTGTGGATTTTTATTCCACCACTAGGGACGTGTCCATACCAATATTTGAATAAAAAAATGATATTTGAGAAACTAAAGGTATTTTCTGGACTATAAGGTGACACTGAAAAGACTTTAATTTACTATAAAAACCACAATGTTCTAAATATATATGGATTAACTCTGGTCCTGTTTAGTGACTCTGGTTGTGTTTAGACCCACGGTTCTCAAACTGGGGTCCGTGGACCCCTAGGGGGACGTGGCGCATGTCCAGGGGGTACGCAAAATTGTTCACGGTTTTGTTTTTGGTTTTTTTGCTGTTTTATTTTGAAATGTGGAAGTTTTATTTTGTAGCGAGCGGGCGGAAGTAACAGCGCTGTTTGACGCCAGCTTGACTAAATTGACACGGAGCGAGTCACAGGCTATTTTTAGCCACCCTGCAGCGAACGTGGATCGATTTTTGTGTCCGCCAAGTTCCTCAAGAAGTAGTAAAAGAAATGACAATGAAAATGACAATGACAAAAACAAACGCCCTAACCCTAAAAAGAGAAAGTACATTGATAGTTATATTGAGTTTGACAAGATCATCCCTCTCATTAACTCCTTTAGCCCGATTGTAAAATTGTGTAATTTTTCATTAATTATTAACATATAATAAATCTGGGCAATGGAAATTTATTGCAACTTTTGCTCAAAGTTAAGACCCTAATGTTCATAAAAATACATATAAAGTGTATTTTAGTGATAAAAGTCACCTTTAAACATGATCTTTAATGTGTGTGTGGTGAAATATAAGTTATTTTTAATTGCCGATACGCGCTATTTATTCATCTATATCTATTTCTGGCGAGCGATAAGGCGGCCATGTTTGTAGGCGTTTGAAAGAGGAGATTCTCCTGAATCTATTGACACCTCACATTCCATGAACTACATTTCCCTCTGGACAGGAAATGCATGCGTAAAAGGTGAAAGGTTAGCATCTTTGCGCACGTCGGGCGCATGCACATACTGGCCTGGGGCACACACGCTACGGCAGAGACATCTGTGTGCCAGTTATAGTTATATTTCCCGACTTTACTCGTAGTTTTAAGTCATTTTAGAGAGTTTTAGTGAGTAACAGTGAGTGACAGTGTATTTTCCTGAATGTTACTGGTAAGCTTTGTGAAGTGTTAGCTGTTAGCCGCGTGCTAACATGTAAACAACAGAGAAGCAGTTGAATGTTCAACATGTGACTGAGATCTGACTGTGGATATGAACTCAAAACAGGATGAACATCTACCCAGTAAGTTGTTGTATCTTACTGATATCTGTTTTACAAACTAATAGTAATAATAATAACAATAATACTACATTTTATACTATACACATGCAAACACTGTTGACTATAGTAGTATTTTTTCAGTCTCATTTCTCATTTTATTGTTATTTTTACACATAAGTAGATAAGTTTATAATTAATCAATGATTGTTTGAGGATTTATTCACTTTCTCTGTCAAAAATAAATAACATTCTATCATTTCATGAGAAGGAAAAAGTCTCAAATCATGATTGTCTTCATTTTTCCTAGGTAGGAGGATGACACACACAAATAAAACTGCTTTTTGCAGAAACACATGGACCAGTTCAGTCTGCTGCCAGCCCCCCCAACCTAATGATAAACCAGCCCCCACCTGATGATAACACATGGACATTTTTGGACTTTATTGCAATTGTTTGTGTTTTGAATGTTTGTATTAGTTATTTTGTTTAGTAAATTTGCACTAATTTTGATATTTATATTTATTCTAATTGAATTTATCATATATTTTTGCACATTTGTTCAACTTTATATTTGATTTTTATTAAAGTGTATTATTATTATTATTATTATTATTATTATTATTATTATTATTATTGATATATTATTATGTTGTTTGGAGTAAGTTCTTAATAAAACTACTCCATTTGGAGACAAAATAATCCATGTTTATATGGTTTTATTCATTTTAGTTGTGCACAAAGGTAGAAGTTGATGAAACACAAGGTAAATTTCATTTCTAAAAGCTCTAGTAGACAGTAATAAACTTCTGTAATGGATATGAGTTATATTTTCCAGACAGATTTTACTAGAAAATTAAAATAATGTATTTGGAACAGTTTGGCACAACAGTGTGCCAAACTGTGCCAAATACAGTGTCCGCCTGGTGTTATCTGGACTTAAACCTTTCTGGAGGCTTTGTCCTTTGCTCTAATTCTATCAACTTTTGTTCCTGTGTTGGAAAGGAGTTACTGAAGGTGATCAATAGTGTCTATATTCATGGAATCATTGTTAGCAGGGTGTTTTCTTTTGTCAAAAAAATAATAAATTCAGGCGAGACCAAAAACTTCTATTTTATCTTTTAGTTTATTCCAGTTTATTCAGTCATAGTAGTAGCTACACTATTTTAGACAATGGGAATAGATTGTGTGAAGCCTGTAGATGTCCATAGATACAAAGAACATCCATATAAACCTTAGGATTGTGGAGCAATTCTTCATTTACTTTGGGTATGTTTTTTTAGGCGTTTTTCTCTGAAAATAGGCTCAGGGTGGAAGAGGTTAAGTCTCTGTCTGTCTGTCTGTCTGTCTGTCTGTCTGTCTGTCTGTCACATACACACATGGTTTTGTGTGTCTTTTGTTCCGTTTATTATTTTAAAATTATTTAAAATTGTTGTTTCTGAAGTGTTCATTTATATTATAATACCTGAAAATGTGGCTGGTTTGTACAAAAGCACTATTAAAAAAGGTTATCATTGTTTCATAATAATCATTGTTGAAGTGGTTTTTTATCATTTTCAGTATCGCCAGGATGAGGGGGGACATGGAAAAATGTCACCCCTCCAAGGGGGACCTGGGCCAAAAAAGTTTGACAACCCCTGTTTAATGCTCTTTATAATCCAGTTCACCTTATATATGAAGAATCTAAAAAATAAACCATTCATTGACAGTGTGTCTTATAGTGACTAAATATTGTCAACGAACCTTTATCATGTGACGAAAAGAAGACTAAACTAGACGTAAATGTGAGTGTTGTGACGATAACTATTTAAAACAGGAATAAAAGCAACAGTGTTCATGACTAGTCACCTGGTGTCGTCGCATGTTTTTGTAAAGCCCTGTGAGATGACTTTGTTGTGATTTAGGGCTTTATAAATAAAATTTAATTGAATTGAAACAGGAATAAAAGCAGAGGTATAAACAGGGTCAGACTGTTCAGAGGTTAAAGTCCAACTCTGTCAGTGTGTCAACAAATGCTTGTGTTGAACCTATTAGAATCTGATCTGTGACTAAAGCTTCTGCTTCTGCTATGACTCAAACTCTGGAACAAAACAACTGAGACAATCCATGTGTCAGTCATTCATTCATTTTTTCAAAGTAAAACCAAAAAAACAACTCTGTTCTTCATTATTTGTTTCCAAAACCAAAATGAAAAAACACATAGTGATGCAGTTTTTCAGTTTTCCGTTTTGTGTTTCAATGAATATGCATCACAGTGGTACAGTGGTTAACACTGGTGGTGCAGTGGTTAACACTGGTGGTGCAGTAGTTAACGCTGGTGGTGCAGTGGTTAACGCTGGTGGTGCAGTGGTTAACGCTGGTGGTGCAGTAGTTAACGCTGGTGGTGCAGTAGTTAACACTGGTGGTGCAGTGGTTAACGCTGGTGGTGCAGTAGTTAACACTGGTGGTGCAGTGGTTAACGCTGGTGGTGCAGTGGTTAACACTGGTGGTGCAGTGGTTAACGCTGGTGGTGCAGTAGTTAACACTGGTGGTGCAGTGGTTAACGCTGGTGGTGCAGTGGTTAACGCTGGTGGTGCAGTAGTTAACGCTGGTGGTGCAGTAGTTAACACTGGTGGTGCAGTGGTTAACGCTGGTGGTGCAGTGGTTAACGCTGGTGGTGCAGTAGTTAACGCTGGTGGTGCAGTGGTTAACGCTGGTGGTGCAGTGGTTAACGCTGGTGGTGCAGTGGTTAACGCTGGTGGTGCAGTAGTTAACGCTGGTGGTGCAGTAGTTAACACTGGTGGTGCAGTGGTTAACGCTGGTGGTGCAGTAGTTAACGCTGGTGGTGCAGTGGTTAACGCTGGTGGTGCAGTGGTTAACGCTGGTGGTGCAGTGGTTAACGCTGGTGGTGCAGTGGTTAACGCTGGTGGTGCAGTAGTTAACGCTGGTGGTGCAGTGGTTAACGCTGGTGGTGCAGTTGTTAACGCTGGTGGTGCAGTGGTTAACGCTGGTGGTGCAGTTGTTAACGCTGGTGGTGCAGTAGTTAACGCTGGTGGTGCAGTTGTTAACGCTGGTGGTGCAGTGGTTAACACTGGTGGTACAGGAGTTAACACTGGTGGTGCAGTAGTTAACACTGGTGGTGCAGTAGTTAACACTGGTGGTGCAGTGGTTAACACTGGTGGTACAGTGGTTAACGCTGGTGGTGCAGTAGTTAACGCTGGTGGTGCAGTAGTTAACGCTGGTGGTGCAGTAGTTAACGCTGGTGGTGCAGTAGTTAACACTGGTGGTGCAGTAGTTAACGCTGGTGGTGCAGTAGTTAACGCTGGTGGTGCAGTAGTTAATGCTGGTGGTGCAGTAGTTAACAGGGTGCTGGTGCCTCAGACAGAAGGTTTTTGGTTCTATTCCCACACCAGACCTTTCTGTGTGGAGTTTTCATGTTCTCATTGTGTCCATGTGGGTTTTCTCCAGGTTCTCCAGTTTCCTCCCACCATCCAAACACATGCACTGATAAGTTAACTGGTTAACTAGTTAACTGGTTAATGTAAATCACCCATAGGTGTGAATGTGACAGTGATTATTTGTCTCTATATGTTCAGTCCTGAGATGAACTGGAGACTCATACAGGGTGACCTCTGACCCCATTGTTGCTGGATTAGGACCCCAGTGACCCCTTTTCCTTAGAAATGATCTTCTAGATGCTGTTGCCATTGGATTTAATGGGAATGTGAGATGGATCATATCAATCATAAATAGTGTTCCTCAAAAGGTTGACGCTCAGACAGTCAGAGCTTTTCGTTTTGTTTCACTCTATGGTCAGGCAATACAATTTCGGTCAGGTAGGCCTATTCTAAACTTTGTTGATGTCGGGAGGACTGTTTGTTCTTTGAGGCACGATGCTGATTTGTAATAGCTGTGTCAGGCTAACCCAAGGATATTAGGTTAATTTTGTTTTCCAACGTTGTTTAGAAAACAAGACAAAACACATGTTTGGCTTCCAACTTTTATTAATTGAAAATAGGCTTAATGTTACGATTTTTAATACTTGTCAATACGTAATACACTGCAGTGCAGTGCAGTGCAGTGCAGTGCAGTGCAGTGCATAAGACATATTGGTTTATTATGGACCAGTTCAGGTTCTAGTTTCATTGCCGGCCCTCAAAGGACTTCCTGTTTAACCAACGATTCTTAAATATTAGTTTCATCATTGTTTTTTGTTTACATGGTGAATGGCTCCATAGGCTACATAATAGAACAACTTGTCGCCGGAATTCTAGCCTCCACCTCGCTATTATTTCCGTCGAACAGGTCACCTCGTCGGCTGTTACCCCTTACGTCATACATATTTCGTACCCAGCACTTTTCAGAACATACTCAAGTTTATGTTTATTGTCC